>JAOPHQ010005050.1:0-25943 GCA_030340625.1 Merluccius polli
GATACTACAATTGTTTTCCGTGCATTTAGATAAGAAGATGATGGGGCAGAAAATGTATGTATATATATATATATATATATATATATATATATATATATATATACTGTATATATGTAGATATATGATATAGCTGTATCCCCTCTGAGATGTGTGTGTGTGTGTGTGTGTGTGTGACTGACGACCAACTCTCCTAAAACCACTTGAAGGCTGGGGATGGATGACTCATCAAAGTTGCATGGCTCATAATGAGCTGCATGCTTCCTGACGGCTGCTGCTGCTGCTGCACCAGCCGAGCAGCAGATCGCTCCACGCCTCGTCTTGCTGGGGGAGATCTCGTGTCATAATTCAACACTACTGTCGTGGTACTTGTGTGACTCACCTTGGCCTCATTGAGTATCACAGCAGCAGACCATCTCTCTCTCTCTGGTGTCCTAACCGGTTTCGTCTAGTCGGGGGTTTAATGGTCATGCATTATGTTAACCCCCCCCCTTCTCCCCAGTCGTCGTTGTTTTTTTACACTCGAGTTACGTTCACAGCGTGCAACAGCGCAGCACCGACGCATCGCTTAGAGGTCAGGCGGCGGGTGGGGAGAAGGGATGTAGGAGAATCAAGGCGATGGAAAAGGGAGACCGCTCGCGCCCCCTGACACTGCCACAGCCCGTATCTTGGCCACGCCCATTGGAATTGGACAAGCCCAACGTTGATCACGCCCCAGTCTGTGATTCTTGGCCACGGCCCCCCCCAACACCGGCCGCGCCCCTTCACCACAGACCAACACGCCACTTCCGAAGGCGAGAGAGCTGAGGTGGTTTTGACGTACCGTGCCATGCCGCCAAAATCATCACCCCCCCCCCGCCCCTCCCAATGGACGCCGTCCAAACATAATACCATGGTGACAGCCAGCCAGCCAGCCAGCCAGCCGGGAGCCAAGAGGGATTATGGGTAGTGGGCCTTAATATCTGATTTTAATTAGCAGTTTAACACAGTGATCACGCCTCATTAGAGAACCCTGGGGGAGGGGGGGGGGGGGGGGGGGTGAGGGGCGTGCACGTACGCGAAGCGTGCCAGGGAGGAGGGCCGCCAGGGGGGAGAAAGGGGAGAGGAGTGGAAGGGAGGGGGGAGAGCGGAGAGGAGTGCAAGGGAGGAGGGTGGGGGGGGGGGGTTAGATGCTTCGGGGCGATGGGGGTGACAGGTGGGGAGGAGGGGTGGGTGTTACTGATGAAACACCCTGTAGTCTATTTTAACACACACACACACACACACACACACACACACCTGTACTCTTATCTAGAATACACACACACACACAGACACCCACGCACCTGTAGTCTATTTAACATACACCCAACTGTAAAATGTGTATTGAACACACATTTGTATTGAACAAATTGCGTGTTATTTGACATGCAATTTTCGATGGCTGCGGCAGGAGGGCGTTCGAGTCCCAGCTCAAAAGGCTCTGCCCCAAAGACGGCAGCCGAACCTGCAGGCATCCTTGAGCTAAGACGCCCTACCCTCCACCTACCCCTTAAACGACATGTGGTCGCTCTGGACAAAAGCATCTGTGTCCATCTGTAGTTAGTGTGTTTCCGTCTGTGTTTACCGTACATTTATGCGACATTACAGGGAGCGCTTCTTCACGGCACCGCCGCAATATGAACACGGTTAATGCTGGGCGGTTTTCCGGGCCAACATGGCCTGCATCCAAACACGCATCTGTTGGTTTGCTTACTTGTTGGTATAGCATCTCGCAAGCCACTGGAGACCACACAGTATGACCGCGTGGAAATCTGTCTCTCTGTCTCTGTCGCTGTCTCTCGTTCTCTCTCTCTCTCTCAGAGGAAACCCCATCGGCATTGTGCACTTTCTTACAAAACTAGGGCCTGGTTCCCTAGTGCTTGTGATGGTGGAGGAGGTGAACGCACGCACACACACACACACACACGCACACACTCACCCGCCCGATGTCCACATAATGACATAATGGAAGGGTTGTAACCAATAACAGTAGGTAGCAGGGAACACACCACAGCTTGCTCTCTCTCTCTCTCTCTCTCTCTCTCTCTCTTTCTCTCTCTGCCTGTGGCTGTCTATGGATGGTGTGAGATTCAGTCCACTGCTACCCTTCTCTCTCTCTCTCTCTCTCTCTCTCTCTCTCTCTCTCTCTCTCTCTCTCTCTCTCTCTCTCTCACACACACACACACACACACCACTAGCCCTTACCCATATCGGCTTAGTTATGGGGTGTTGCTCTTTTTTTTTGTCCAAACTTTTCCTTCTATGTATTTTCGCTAGAGGAAGCACTTTAATACCACGGCCTCTCCTGCTCTTCTCCTCCTTTCTTACTCCCTTCTTCTTTCAGGCTTCCTCCTCTCAACCGTCCCAACCCTTCTGTTTTTTTTTAATAAAGGAAAAATATAGAGCAGTAAGGACTTACCTTGATCTGTACATGGTTATACAAAGAGACGAGCTCCTCTGGATCAGTTTGTAATGAGATTTGTGTTGTGTGATTTTTGTTGTTGGTGTTTTTTTCCTTGCACCAACATACCAAGACCAATTCCTTGTCACACCCGTATAAAGGATTTGTCTCTGTATGTTTGTGGCGGTATCTTTAACTGCCTTATTTTTAGATTTATTCGTATCCTGACAATACTGGGAGGGCGTACATTGCTAAGCATTAGTGTGCCCACAGTGGGAATCGAACCGCTAACCCTGGCAGTGTTAGCGCCACGCTCCACCAATTGAGCATACAAGAATGCCCACATGTTTTTTTTTTTTGTTTTTTTTTTTTCTCGATAATCCCGCATAATTCTTGTCAAACAGAAAAAAAGACAACCAGAGCGTTGACACGAAACAAAACAGACCAGCCAACCCATACCGAGAGAAAAGCAAGCAAAGGGAAAAAAACGCAGACGGGAAAACCGAAACGGAGTAAAAGTGAAAACGTTAATACGCTTACGAAGCCATTAAGCCGATGGACTACTGTAGGAATTAGGAAAACCCAAGATTAGTACGTGGGAATACAAATACCGCCGGGTGGCTGCTGCCGCCGCGCAGCCTAAACCCCGCGCTAATGACCCTGAGCAGCGGCCGTCCAGATAAGATCCATGGCACAGCAGATGTTCCCCATCGCTTATACCGCCGCGCCTCCCCTCTCTCCCTCCCTCTCTCTCTCTCCCTAATGCGTTCATTCGATACCGACACATCCGTTTGACTGTCTCGCTCTTTAAAAAGCGCCCCTCTGGTGATATCCGTGTCCAAATATAGCGCCGCTCCATCACAGCGAACAGCTAGCTGCTACAGCTAGCTAGCTAGCTTTGCGGCGCATCTGTCCTGATGGATGTCTGTCACTTCGTGTCATGTAGGAAACTTGATAACCGAGATCAGAAAGCCCCGGCGGTTTGGTTTGGTTTCCTGCAATGTCAGTGGCAATGCTTGTGGCTTTTGTGTGTGCGTTTGGGCGTGTGTGTATTTGTTTGTTTGCTTGCAGCTAGGCTTGTATCAGTACATGCTTATTTGTTGGTATGATTACTTTGTTGGCATATACAGTATTTATTTGTTAAAAAAACACGAGCGATTTCATCCGCTGAAATAAATGTATTTATTCAACGGTCCTGGAAGCTAGGCTACTAGACAAAAGACAATAACCCCGGTGACAACCCACCCTTACCTTGGCCTGTGACAAACAAATAAAACAACGCATTGCCTTTTGAAAGAACGCAATTATTTCATCCATGAAACGGTCGTAAAAAGCCTATCCCCCTTTTTGAAAACATCAAACGGCCATTATCAACAGCTCATATATTTGCGTTAATCTAGCGGCCGTCCACATTTCTCGGACCGCCCGCCATTCCTGTCTCCCTCTCTCTCTGTCTCTCTCTCTGTCTCTCTCTCTCTGTCTCTCTCTCTCTCTCTCTCTCTCTCTGTCTCTCTCTCTGTCTGTCTCTCTCTCTGTCTGTCTGTCTCTCTCTCTCTCTGTCTCTCTCTGTCTCTGTCTCTCTCTGTCTCTCTCTCTGTCTCTCTCTCTCTCTCTCTCTCTCTCTGTCTCTCTCTCTGTCTGTCTGTCTCTCTCTCTCTCTCTGTCTCTCTCTGTCTCTGTCTCTCTCTGTCTCTCTCTCTGTCTCTCTCTCTCTCTGTCTCTCTCTCTGTCTGTCTCTCTCTCTGTCTGTCTGTCTCTCTCTCTCTCTCTCTGTCTCTGTCTCTCTCTGTCTCTGTCTCTCTCTCTGTCTCTCTCTCTGTCTCTCTCTCTCTCTCTCTGTCTCTCTCTCGGCGTGGAGTCGAGAGGTGAAAATAAGCGGCGTGTCGTCGCCGGTTAATAGGACCCCTCTGCCTTAAACACCGCTGTGATTAGTTCTTACCCCTGCCTTGGGGGGGGGGGGGGGGGGGCGCCTGCCTGGCTCAGTGTTTATCCTCCCATTGTTGTTGTTGTTGTTGTTGTTGTGTGTCTTTCCCCCTTTTTTTTATTTAGTTATTTCTGTGTCCCCCCCCCGAAATCGAAGGGAACCTGTCTGCGCAACAGAAACAAAGCGCCCCCGCCACGCGCCGGCTCGTTAGCGTGCCGTCGCTAAAGCAGATTGCTTATTGAGCCGGGCGGCACTGACAGCCTGAGGGCCGGTCAGCGGGGCGGCGCGGCGTGGGAGAGAGGCGAGCGAGAGACACTGAGGAAGCAGCCAGAGAGAGAGAGAGAGAGAGAGAGATTCATACCCCACAAAACGTTTCCGGACAACTCTTTTGTTTTCTGGGGGGGGGGGGGGGTTTCTGGTTGTTTTTCTTTCCGTTTTCCGTGATTTAAGTTGCCGCGTGATTCATCTGGCTGGCGTGTTTAATTAAAGAGAAAAGTTGAGGGTGTAATTGGAAGTAATGGGTGCGCTGGCGAGTCGAGCCGGGAAAACAATGGCGGCTGTAATGGACGGTGGCGGTGAGGATAGATCACGTCACTTAATCTTGTGATGACCTCTCTGGCAACTCCGGGATTGCGTCTGTGTGTATGTGTCTGTGTGTGTGTCTGTGTGTGTGTGTGTGTGTGTGCGTGCGTGTGTGCGTGTCTGTGTTTGTTTGTGAGAAAGAGAAAGCCACGGGTTTGTTTATTCAAGATAAAAACCGGATTGGACGACAAGTTTAAATTGCTCATTAAATTGCTCACAAATTAGCGTGAGCTAACTGCACGCGTTGCTCATTACAAGCACACATTTGCATTAGCTGATAATACAGTACATGCTGGGCTGTACTGTAATGACACTGTCTGTCGAATGGTGCGTCGATGAAAGGTCGTCTGTTTGCAGTACTTCAATATTCATACATATTATCATTCTGGGGGGAAGAATTCAAGTGATAGTTCTCACACGACGACAGCCATTCCTTCGCAAGCCGTCCTCCTATTGGCTGAAAGTATTTCTACACCGTGATGGTGTGAAAATGGTGTTAATTAGTGAGAATTAATTTGAAATAGAAGAGAAAATAAACTTTTCGAAGTGGGGTAAACACATAGATAGTGGATCCCTGGGAGTCGTTCGAGACAATTAATAAGATAAGATCGTACTTTAATGATCCCAGGCGGGAAATTCGGGATTGGTCGAGTGACAGACGGAGAGAGAGAGAGAGAGAGACAGAGAGAGACAGAGAGAGAGAAAAAATTGTATTTTTCACGTATTGTCTTGATAAAGAGAGTAGCCAAAGGGCGCTTTCACACCTGAGCCGTTGGTCCATTTCAATCAAACCCTGGAGCGTTTCCCCCGATAGTGCAGTCTGATGCTTGTGGAGTCACACAAAAAAAAGTGTTTTTTGATCAATTAAGTGCATGAAGTCTAATTGAGCGACATACTGCTTGTGTGGAGTGTGGTGCACGTATTGGAGATGGCATGACGGTATACGCCGAGCAGATGTAACACGCTGCCATGACAGTGTCTCTCCCCTGAGTGTGTGTGGTGATAGCTGGTTTATCCTGGGTGCCATGACTCCTCATGCACCACAGGTGTGCAGCCCCACCCAGACCCAGAGTCTCATCAGTCTGACTCAGGCCAGGTGAGGCTGTAAACCAGCTAGCAATCACACACACACTGCACAGGTTGAAAGGGGGTTCTGTGGCTCGGCAGATCAATGTTACGTAAAAGCGAAGAAGCTTTCGTCAACAATATATATATATATATATATATATATATATATATATATATATATATATATATATATATATATATATATATATACATGTATATATATATTTTGTCCGAAAAACAGGAAGTGCTTCATTGAGTTTACCTCAGATTTTCTGTCCGATAGACGAGCAACCCGCACGGCCACGAGGCCAAACATGTTTGGTTCGCCTAACAAAGTCCAGTGTGAGCGCTAACCGAACCAAATGAAAAATGCATCAAAGTATCAACTTCACACCTCAATCGGGCCGAGTCTAACGAAGTATGGGAGAGAGAGAGCCCTAAGAGACAGAGACTAAGAGACGAGAGAGAGATAGAAAAATAAATACGATGATGACATGAGAATAAAGGAACTGAAAGGATTTCACAGTTTGAGTGACTCATGTAACGCGTGTACACGTGTGTGCGCGCCGTGCTCCTTGTGACAATGTGAACCACTAGACTCAGTAGAATACAATTCGGTAGAGTTGTGTCTAATCATCCCGCTCACGCGGAAAGCGTGATGAATTAGTCATAGAGCAATAAGGCGAGCAGAGGAGCCACAAGCTTTCGCTAATGGCAACGGCGGTAATTGCAAAGTGATTGCTACGGCTCCCACCTCCTTTTTTTTTGAAACACACACACACGCACGCACACACACACACACACACACACACACACAGAGTCCCAGACGGAACCGCAGATGTTGCTTGCATCTGTGGTTTAAAAAGGTGTGCATTTTAACCGATTCCCGTCACCTATTTAATTTCCTCCTCGTTCCCGAGCTTCTCAGTAAAGGAAATACCATCTGATGAAACATGGACTCTTGGCTCACCCGGTGAACCACCAGCATACTCTCAAGAGCCCATATTATGAATATTATTCAGCTATTCAACAAGGCCCGCCATATAATGGTTATTTTGTACATTGGTCACCGCTGGGTGTTAATTTATTTGTACAGGCTTTTTGTGGACGAGAGAGAGCTAAAGGAAGATCTGGATGAGGAACAGAGCAGATTTAATCTCAATGAACATGATGCACAATTATCTGTGTTGGCTGTCATGTGCCAGTGCCCATGACTTATCTGGAGGGAGGCAGGAGAAGGGGAGGGGGGGGAGTAGTGTGGTATCGAAACCCAGAAGGTGCCCAGTGGAGATATGGAGAGAGAAGGGGAGCCTAATTGGCTAAACTAATGACTTATGTGTATCATTTGTCATCCTCTGTTTCTCCGCGTCACGCAGATGTCTCTATCATTTCTTCTTCTTCTTCTTCTACTCCTAGTGTATCCATTACAACGAGACCTAGCATCGGTTGGCCAGTACGTGCCCATGGCATCCCACGGTTGAAAAGCTGGGGGGTCAAGCCCACTCATCCGTCCATCATGGCAACATTACACTTTATTTTTTTGGGGTCTTTTACGGACGGAGAAATATTGGCCTATTTTATTTATCGTTGTTTAACGAAGACGGCGGAAGGGTCGAGTTTAATTAACCCGACTCGGCCGATAAATGGAAATGCCAAGTGGCTGCCTGGTGCCGCGGCCGCATTCGTTTTATGAGGCGGAGGCCATTTTCGTCCCGTGGGTTGTAAAAAAAATCCACCGCCCACCAGAGCTGGTTTGATCTGGCTTGGACCGGTTTGATCTTGGCCTGATCTGGTCTGATCCCAGGCGGGAATGCTTTGGTCTGATCCTTGGCTGCGCTGGTTTTGGTCTCAGATTAGCTTTGGTTATTATAATGATCAAAGAATCAAAAGGAGGGAAAAGAAAAGGATTTGAGTTTTTTCAGTTGTTTAATGTTGGGGGTACGATTCTTGATTCATCTCCGCAATTGGGTTTTAAAGACGTAAAGAGACATGACAAGGATTGGGTTTGGTGACATCGAAGCGGTCTTCATCTCACATGCTGTGATGCTGGGTAAATAAGTGGACGGCATATCAAGCAACAACGTAAATCATGTGGAGACCAACCTTGGCTGAACAAGCAGCCTTACCTTGGCTCAACGCGCATTCGAATGGCTGTAATAAATGTTAAATGGACTGCGTTTGCACATCCCTTATCTATGTTATGCCTCACGTTCTCCCTTGCACGCACACACACACAACACATTTACAAACCAACCAGCCTTTCGAAAGCAGTGTCTACTACAAAAAAGCGGTTCAACTGCAGTGTTAAAACCATTTTTTTTAAATATTATAATTATTCAATTTATTGGACACAGTTTTTAATTTCTTCATTTCATCCACATCATTGACTTTAATCTATGTCAGGTTTCCCAGTCACGATGGGACTAATTAGTCGCATCCTGTATTTAAACATATGTTATTAAAAACCAGAGGAACAGCTTCCCTCTCTCCATTTTGTCCTTTCCTGCCTTTCCCATCTTCCCCTCACACCTCTTCCCTCAGAAATATTGGACAACAACCAAAAAAGCACGAGGCACTGAACAGCCTTGATTATAAAATATGTTAATTAACAAAACTTAAATTACGAGTACGAGAGGGTGTGATGTGGATGAGCGGCCATTATGAGCCATTTCAAAATCTACCCTCTGGTGCCTTCACAAGTGGGCGTGTCCACCCAGTAGTATGATAGTTTGATAGTATGACCAGTAGTACTTGATAGTACTTAGTACCAGTAATACCTGATAGTATGACCAGTCCACCAGTCGGTACAGTCCACTGGGTCGACCCACACACATGTGATGTCACTGTAGGGTAGATTTTGAAATAGGGGGGTTTCAAAGCACACACGCACTCACACACACACACACATTCACACACACACACACGGGCAGCCCTGATGGTAGGGTGGGAGAGGGGGCGGGGGGAGAAGTGTGTGTGAAAAGATAAGAAGAAGAAGAGGGGGGGGATACTTTCATCTCTGCATGTAACTTGCGACACACTGCTAGTGGATGGACAACTCCACCCACTCATTCATTTCAAGGAGTATCATTTTCAATTTGTGTTTGATCAAGAACCTTTTTCCAACAGTCATGAAGAGGCCTTTTTTAACCAACCAACAATAAACAAACAAGCACTTGAAACCTGACCGGCGGGGTTCAAGTTGGACGCTTGTTGTTCCGCCAATCACTTATCCACCTGGTGAGGCCGCGTCGTATATCCTGCGCTGAGCTATAAGTGCTCTCATACACAAGTCATTATGGTAATGTCCGCTCGCAGAGTACAGCGGACGTACATATTGACGATGAAGGAAGTATTGAGTTAACATATTCAAAGTGACTCTCTGGCAAGCCCGGAATGTGTTTGTGTAACATCTCCGTAAGCGCATCGCTTTTGTTTCGTTAGTTTCTTTTAAGTTTTTTTGCTAAATTGCTTACCTCACCTTCTCACTGTGCCTTGCTCAAGCGCTGCCCTCCGTCACTCATGTGCTATGGGGCCGGCGCTTGGCTTGATGAGGCTATGAAGGTCCTCTGTAAGGCCGCAACGATGAGTCGATGAATCGATTCGTCGATCGACAGAAAATGAATCGAATCTAATTTGTATAATCGATTAATGGTGCCGGTCATTCACCAAACATCATTACCAAATCATCATGATCATTACCAAACATTTGCTGGTGGTTCATGGGTCCTGGGTGGGCGGTCGGGTCGCTTTTTGCCTCAATCGATAAACGGATGGATGGATGAGCGGGTGGGAAAAGTTATCATAGTAATTCATGAAATGAAACCAGTGCCGCACAACTTGTGTGTGTGTGTGTGTGTGTGTGTGTGGGGGGGGGGGGGTATTTCACCGACAACATAACAATCTATAATATGTATCCCATTAACGTTCCATGCTAAACATACTCTTTATATCCTCTACTGCTTTAGTGACACAAAACCCAGGCCGATGTGTTTCCTCCAGTTTATTTTTCTCGACCAATCTTAAAACAACTCTTTAAAAGAAAAGACGAAGAGATAAATCTAGAATAAAGGTTCCCCCCGGATGTCATAAAAGCTTCATTGGTCTGGAAGGAGACTAGGAGAGAGGCAGGTACTTAATGACAACAATTGAGCTGGTTACACGTATAACAGGTGAATTTATGACCACAGTTATTGTTCCAACCCCATTTTCTCTCTCTCTCTCTCTTTCTCTCGCTGTCTCTCTCTCTCTCTCTCTCTCTCTCTCTGTCCTTTCTCTACCTCACTCTGTTTGCATCGTAGTAGAGGTGTACAGAGACATCATTATCGTGTGTGTTTTTGTGAATGTATTTATATGTAATTGCTTTTTCACATGTTGACCACATATAGTGTTCATTCCAGATGGGGGAGCTGTGAAAAGCATGTTTAACTGTTAATACGTGCATAATGAAGGATCCTTAATAAGGAATTGTTCTTGCTTCAGATCCGGTAGCTGCACAAAGCATCGTTAACTGTTAATAAGTGCATAATGAAATCTTTATTAATCGTAAAGCAAAACAAAAAGCTTAGTTGTTAATAAGAGCATAGTTTACTGCTAATAAATGCATATGCATTTATGCATTAAATGCAGGGTTAAGAAAAAACTTTTAACAATGACATTATAGGCTAATTGTAAGTTAGTTAAACTCAATAGAAACACATAATAATGTTAACAAGCATATTATAAGGACTTATAAGGGCCTTATTACCTATTAACTAATGCTTATTAAGGGACTTATTACCTATTAACTAATGCTTATTAAGAGCCTTATTACCCATTAACTAATGCTTACTAAGGGCCTTATTACCCATTAACTAATGCTTATTAAGGGCCTTATTACCTATTAACTAATGCTTATTAAGGGCCTTATTACCCATTAACTAATGCTTATTAAGGGCCTTATTACCTATTAACTAATGCTTATTAAGGGCCTTATTACCCATTAACTAATGCTTATTAAGGGCCTTATTACCCATTAACTAATGCTTATTAAGGGCCTTATTACCTATTAACTAATGCTTATTAAGGGCCTTATTACCCATTAACTAATGCTTGTTAAGGGCCTTATTACCTATTAACTAATGCTCATTACTAATATAAAGCGCTTCCGGATATATGATACCGGAAGTGGCCGTGGTTTAGACAACTTCGGGTAGAAGAAATATCTGTTTCCCATCGCGTTATTTGTGCTTTCCCGAATAACGTATTCGTATTCGCATTCGGGTGTATCCCCACATTGTAGTTTTATACTCTCCACCGCCGTTGATCCACACCTGAAAAATGTAATACAGCCATAAACTCCAGAATTAACAAGGCAATACTTCAGACGTAAATCGGAAACAATTACGGAGGGCTTACAAGTATGAGTACAAGCAGGAGAATGTCACGCAAGGCCTCGTCTGTTGAAAAGAAATGGTGAATGGCCATTCACAGATTTGTAGGATTAAATGCTACTAAACACACTTTCATATGGCCTTTCTGTTGTAACTGTGGGCAGCTTGCATAAACATCCATTTAAAATTCAAAAGACTGAATCACCACACAACGTGTCGAGACTTTCAAGTTCACGGCTGTTAATCCTTTTACGTCCTCCGCCAGCGAGACCCCTGGCCCTGAAAGGACACCAAAACAAAACGCCGGCGCAGGTACACAGATCTGCGTCTCTATTTTCCAAATTAAAGGAGAGCAGTTAAACGGGCTCCCCCGGGAGGGGGGGGGGGGAGGGGGGCAGTCACTTGGGGGATCTGATTCTGCGGTAATTGAATTTGAAGGGTCACGACAAACAAAAGCTCCCAGAAGAGAGGGAGTGCGAGAGAGATAGAGACAGAGATGGAGAGAGGGAGAGATGAGCTAAGGGAAGAGCTGGACGAGGCCCAGAGCAGATTAAAATCTAGCCAAGTTCAGGTAGCATTTACATACCCGTAGACCATTTTGGTCTTACACAGAGATGGTTGTCGGGTTTAAATTGATCAGATGTATAATGTGGGGGCGGGTAAAAAAAAAAAAAAAAGTGGATGCTTCTTGTTGTTGGTTTTTTTTACGCTGTAGACGGCCGTTGGCAACGGGTTAAGATGCAAGGGCCAGATCGTTCCAGATCGGCCAGATCGCTCCGAGATTGTGAACAGTGCTGCAGTCTTGTTGAATCAATTTCCCCCCCCCCCCCCCCCGCTCTTTACTCACTAAAAGGCAACATCAGCCGGGCCTCCTCTCCATCCTCGTCCACGCGTTCCTCTCAGTCCGTTGAGCTGTGTGCGGCCGCGCCTGATCACTCCTCGGTGACCATCGCCATGGAGACTATGTTCCCATAGGTGGGAGCGGTGAGTGGTTCTCGTCAACCAAACCAAAAAACCCAGCGGTGTTAATAAAGCGAGTTGGATTGGATTTGGGTGCAGTCTCGATTGCCCATTAACGATTCCAGTCAGCTCCCCCACCCCCCTCCAAGTGTCCTTGCTCCTGGATGTGTCCCGGAGCCGCTCGATATTTGTCAAATGGCTGAATGATGCTGGGGGGTGCCTCAAGAGTCAGTTTGTTGTTGAATTTTTTTTTAATGTTTTTCTTTCGGTCGGTGCATGAGCATTAATTATCGACCAAACTCCATTAACCATCCAATTCCCTCCTCCTCCTCCTCCTCCTCCTCCTCCTCGCTGTCCCAGACATAAAGAAAAACAAAAGTTGAAATGTTGACACATCTGTTCGTGTCGTGACAAGATGCCGTCCGTCGTACCGAGTGAGAAGGGTCTTTGATTAGCGTCGGGAACCTTTGCGTTTGGGGGGGCGTGTTTATTTACCCTGAAGCTGAATGAAGCGCTATTCATTTGCCCTGGTGAGTTGAATAAAGGAAAAGGAAAGTAAAAGGAAACGAAGGAACATTTACATTATTTTTGTTAAAAACCAAGTCCCGCTCCCTTCCCTGAGCCGTATTGAATTTGCAACGGTGTGCATACTTGTCATATGCCTCTCCGAAGCCTTCTGCCCCTGCATTCACACACACACACACCCACCCACACACACACACAGTGTGTAAAAGCATTTCAATCAATGAGACTGAATTCTCTAATGGGGCTTCCTCTCAGCCGGGGGGTTGGGGTGGTGTGTGTGTGTGTTTGTGTGTGTGTGTGTGGGGGGGTATGCATTTTGTTTACCGGGAGCAGATTGCTCGTGCGGTCTCTCGCCGCGGTGTTTTGAAACGAGAGGAGGAAATGCACTCTTACCGTAGAGAGAGAGAGAGAGAACAGCACGCCATGCATTCAGGATTGTGGCGGGTGTATTCCTTGTGGGCTTTTCTTCCATTCGTCGCTCTCTCTCTCTCTCTCTCTTTCTCTCTCTCAATGGTGATTACACTCATCCCAGTTTATCCTGATTATTACAATCTGATGTGAGCAAAATGTATGATGCTGACGATCATGTTTTATTTGAAAAAAAAAAAATGACATAAGGTTACTCACTTAAAGTACTTTATTAATCCCATACAGGAGATTCGGCAAACATTACTGCCGTTTGGTTAAACTATACACCCTACACACACACACACACGATTTAGATTTTTCTTCTTACCAAGTGAACTCGTTAGCAAGTAAAACACGTTCCGCTTAGTGAGATTTTATATTTTCGGGAACAAAGCGCTTGTGCAAGGGTTTTGGTCTCGTCGTCGGTATGTTTCCCTGTCTTGCTGAAGACGATTTGTACAAGTGAGGTGTGTGTTCGTCTGACCAAAGCGACAGGACGGCTCTGTAAAAAGTAACATCTCCGCCGTTCTCTTCGGCGGATAATACTCTCCAGAGCAGGAGTAGGAACCTCCTGGCATTCGGTCACGATGATCGGCAGCTAATCATGGCATTACCGCGGCATATGTACAATGTACTCCCCCGCTAACGAGTCATTTGTCTCCCAATGCATTGGCTGCATTTCTTAAAAGCCGATGCTTCAAACGTTACAATTTTCGATTAAAGAAAAGTCTTCACAGAACTATAAATAGAAAGATTTGCTAATGAATAGCGGCGCTCAGCGGGGAGGGGAACGCGGCGGTAGGCAGCTGTCACTTTTTCTCCCTGACAAGAATAGAATGGGTGTCGTTCAACCGCGGCGGTTCGAGCAAAGGGTGAGAACCGAATGTGTGAATGCGGGAGGAATTAAAGTTTGGGGGGGGGGGGGGGGGGGGTGTGACAATCGGTAAAAGTTTTCCACGTACCTGCTTTCCTGCCACTCCAGCATGTCAGACGCAGAGGCAAGTGCGTGAGACGCGGGTGTCATGTTCCACACGTGCGCACGGGAGCAGGAGGAGGGAATGCGCCGCATCTCTCTCTCGGCTGTTAACCTGCGCGTGTTTTTACCGCTGTCTGTTCTTGTCAAGCGCACGGCGCCAAAAAAAAGAGACAAAAAAAAAAAAAAAGGTCATGGCTGTGACTTTTTTTTTTTTTGTCCTGGTAATTTGTAAGAAAGGATCTCCATTACAGACGGCCTTCATACGGATAGCATTTCAGTTTTTTCACTTGCAGCGAAAGTAATTATTCAATCTAATGTGTGACACTTTTAATATACTTCATTTCGCCTTTGGTAATGAATTGCACTTGAGCAAAAAATGAATTACTCTTTCCTATTGTGCTGCAGAATTAGAGAAATAATTAAAAGAGTGAGTTGTGAGTCATCGCTTGGCCCTTTTTAATTAATTTATTTGGGTCCACAGGTGTGTGTGTGCGTGCGCGCAGAATCGGGCACGCCAGACGAACCACCGGCCGTCATTTGTAGTAGTAGTAATAGTAGTAGGCTAATCATTTATTGTGGTCCTTATTAACAATTTTCGAAAATCAATGCACATATAAATAAATAAATATGAATAGCCTAAGGCATAAAATATTTTGGTTATACCGACTTTATACTCTAATAGGAAACCCTTTCACTACTAGGTGTAGTTTATTATACCGACCATACATAACATACTGTAACAGGCAACCTTTCACTACATTGGGCGATACCAAAACAAAACAGAAGCAAAATAAAAGTGTCAAACGTTTTGTACACAATAATGATCATACCTCAGTTTTATATTTGTTTACCACCTTATTTTAAATCTGTTTTTAATTTTGCAGAGTGAACTACACATTCTTGATTCATTATTATAAAACGGATAGTTCTGGTCCTTGATTCTGATTGGCTCAACGCCATAGTGAAATATGTAAAATACTGTATAAACACACACCTGTGTCCGCATAACAATTTATTTGTAGTATTAATATGCCTGTAGCCTATGCTAAAGCCTGTATGCTAAAGCCTGTATGCTAAAGCCTGTATGCTAAAGCCTGTATGCTAAAGCCTGTATGCTAGCCTGTGTTTCTTGGCAACCATTTTGCTGTGTCTTGAGGAACTGTATCGCTTGGCGGAAGAACGATGTGTAAAATCATCGCATTTTCTGTTGCTGTGTGTTTATTTTATGAAACCTTGCCAGGTATATGTAGTAACCGTTTTATGAAAGCAATAAGCCCCAAGAGGCCGTGGTTTACAGTGCTCTAAGCACAGCTAACTGGCGTTGTTAGGCACAACGCTAAAGACACAACAGCTCCACAAGTTTACTTTGTTTAATTTCAATTTTTAATAAAGATGAACTTTAACATGTTGGAAATCCCATGCGGCTGCGATGCAATGAATTGAACAAATCACAACGCAGGTGTTGTTAAAGTACAAGCCTTTGCAATGAATTAGACCAATCACAACGCAGGTGGTGTTAAAGTACAAGCCTTTGCAATGAATTAGACCACTCACAACGCAGGTGGTGTTAAAGTACAAGCCTTTGCAATGAATTAGACCACTCACAACGCAGGTGGTGTTAAAGTAGGCCTACGCGCCTTTGATGAAACGGGGAAACTTCTAACGCAGTCGAGGAAAATGCTTTTCTTTTTTTCTTTCTTTAATTCCTCATGTAATGTATGTGCGCACAATGAGTTCAATCTCTGGGATATCATATGTGCACATGCACGCATTAACATATATTAGCTCTAACGCGTGCATTAGATAGACATGCCAACCGGGTGGGGGTGAGGGTGGGGAGCGGGGGGTGAAGCCCCACTTAGAGATGCAGATCCGAGCGAAGCTCTCTCCCTAGCGAGACTGATCTCCTCCCCCAGACTGAATATCTCCCCCTGATCTTATTAGAAACTGATATCAATACCTCGCTCATTTGATAATGCAATAGCCTACAACAAAAAAAGAATATGAAAAGTGCTTCTTGAATCAATTTTACCACCTCTTCTATATTTTAAAATTAAAGATATGAGAAATGATCAAGAGGCATTTTTTAATATAGTGCTATACTGTTGAATCATACTTCGATATTATTATACAGACTCAGCTGCTGTTTGGTGTGTCTGAGTGGGGGCTTTTAAAAAGTGCCTTTCTATTAAGTTATGTATTATGCCCTCAGAACTTAAACAAACCCTATTGATTTTATTATACTTGCTGAATCATGTGATTGGATGGCCATTTTCAACTTATAGACACTTTTTGTATTTTTGTCAAACGGCAACATTTTATGTTTTGTTTTGTTGTGCTGCTGTATTAACGCGTGCGCCCGCTTTTTTGTTCAGCGGATCACACGTTCATTTGCATTCGTATTCGTAATTCGCAATCCCTTTTGCGATTCTCGTCTAATCCTGCAGAACTTTATCTCCTCATCTGCAGATGAAACACAACACAGGTCTTTATACTGCGTCTTCAAGACAATGTCTTTCAGGATAATGTATAATGTATGCTGGTTTTGGCGCACGCTTTTATCCAAAGCATCTTATAGTAGCGTGAGTGCATACGTTTCTAAGCACGGCCCCGGTGGGAATCGAACTCGTAACCCCGGCAGCGTTAATGACATACACTACCAGCTACCTTTTGATATTTGATATGTGTGCGAGAGTGTGTTATACCACTGAGGATAAGAAAGGGTATATTTAAAGTGTGTGTGTGTGTGGGTGTATGTGTCTCTGTGTGTGTGCGTGTGGTTGCCCAACTCTTTAAATATCCCTGATATTTATAATGGAAAATAATCTCACCCTAGACTCTCTCTCTCTCTCTGTCTCTCTCTCTCTGTCACTCTCTCTGTCTCTCTCTCTCTCTCTCTGTCACTCTCTCCCTTGCTCGCTCGCTCTCGCTCTCTCTCTCGCTCTCTCTCTCTCTCTCTCTATTAACCATCTATAATACCTAATGATCTGTTGTCTTGGTGAACATGGTATAGTTAACTGTGCAGCATGTGTGCGTATGCACGTGCATTCACTGAAAAACCAAACACACAAAACCACACACCAGTCGATGTCATCTTGCACTTTTTAGCATATTGATGTGGTTGTTGAGGTCAATATTTCCCAAGCCGTAAGTCACGTGTGTGAGTGAGTGTGTGTGTGTGTGTGTGTGCATGCATGTGTGTGTGTGCATGTGTGTGTGCATGCATGTGTGTGCATGCATGTGTGTGTGCGTGCATGTGTTTGTGTGTGTGTGTGTGTGTGCGTGCATGCCTATGTGTGTATGTGTGTGTGTGTGTGTGTGTGTATGTGCTCCATCTGAAGCACTTGGATGATTGATGGCATGTAAATGTTGATGGATTATTGAACAGGGAAATCACAATGTGAGCCTCTGTGTGGCCATAAAAACCAAGACGGAGCACTGGGAGGCAATCTAGGTGCACGTTTAGTGTGTGTGTGTGTGTGTGTGCGTATGTGTGTGTGTGTGTGTGTGTGTGTGTGTGTGTGTGTGTGTGTGTGTGTGTGTGTGTATGTTCATTTGAATGTGTGGAAGCATTTGTGTGTGAGTGTATCTGCATTGGTGTGGGCATGTGTTTGTGTGTATGTGTATGTGTGTGTGTTTTGTGTGTGTGTGTGTGTGTGTGTGGTAAAAGTGTTTACAGGGTCATTCTAATAGCCCGGGGTAAGCGGTGACCTCGTACGACCTGCCTCTAAACAACTAAATAGTGAACGCTCCGCGCACGAAAACACAAACCAGCACCACAATCGATACTTTATTTAAGTGGCTCATCAATACTAATCATCAACCCACACACACACACACACACAAACACACGCACACACACATACACGCATACACAAACAAAACAAATACATATATCCAATTAAAAAATAAGAGTGTTCCCTTGCTCTGAGGCCCGTTTCTTTTTAATTTCCCCATTCAGTCAAAGACTCAATATCACGATCAAATCCATTGTTGAAAATCATATTGAACTGAGAATAAGAAGAAACTCGTCATTTCTTTCCCTCCTCAGCAGTGCTACATTAAGCGAGCTCCATTCATTAATTTTGCACTGATAGGAGACACTCGATGACTCCGCCGCAAACGAGGAGGAATGACACGTCGGGGTGGGGAGTCTGAACAGAAAAGATGGCCGCCCTCTAACACAGTTCACTTTAATGAAGAAGGAGAAAATCACCCAGGCTTCCACCGAGACAGTGGTGTATCATGAATGTCAAAACACTTTAGTTGGTTCCTAATGAATCGCTCTTCTTTCTTTGTGTGTGTGTGTGTGTGTGTGTGTGTGTGTGTGTGTGTGTGTGTGTGTGTGTGTGCATGCCATGTGTCAACCGACTTTCAGCCAACCTGCCTGAATTAGTAGACTGTTAAGTAAACAAAAGAGGGTGATGAAGAGCAGAAGAGAGAGAAGTGTAAGAGAGAGAGAGGGAGACAGAGACAGAGAGACAGAGAGAGAGAGAGAGAGAGAGAGAGAGAGAGCAGGAGAGGAAGAGAGGGATAAGTATGAGAGTGTGACTCTCTATCCAACTTTTCTCTCTCTCTTATAATTTAAAATGACCCAGATGCACATTACGTGTGTGCTGAATAAATAGGATCTCGGTTTTAATGTATTAAATGTGATTGTGGGTTTGGATTGGGCCCAGCATAATGTTGCGATGTGATGACGGTTAAATATCATAATTTTGTGCGTCTGAGGACTCCATTATAAAGTAATATATTTTGTTGTTGACTTGCCGCTACTAAGCGCCATGTCTAAATCACCAATTAACTTTTTTTTTTCCTTTTCATGAGCCACACTTTAAATAGGGAACAGGTGGGGGGAAACAAATTGTCACATTCGAAAAACCATATCATCCCATTATCCAATATTGCAACAATACCTGGAAAATACGGCGATATTTCCGTATTGCTCAGTATTTACCGGGCAGGCTAGCTTTAGACAAACAAACTACCCCCCCCCCCCACACACACACACACACACACCCACACCCATACACACACACACACACACACACACACACACACACACACACACCCATAGCAAATCAGCCGGTTTTAAATGCCACTTCCTGCATACTTCCCTACTTACGGATGACCTTTCGCTTGTAGCATTGTGGCCACTGCTAGGCTGGGCCTGAGAGTCTATTAACTTCCACACAGCGCTGTTTAATCTGATAATGGCACGCTATTATGGCCAAAGTTATGGTTATTCAATCATGCCTCTTCGTTTGAACAACAGATTTATGCTCAACGTCGAAGTTTTCCCTGCAATAGGGAGGAAAAGACCAATTCTGTGAAGCATCACACCATGAACACTGTTCAATATGTTGCATTCATTTTTTTCTAAAAATATGTGTGCCAACCACATTTTGGAAATCAACTCTTTACCATATGCATTTGTTATTTATGTACAGATGGTAGAAGCGAAGTATATATGTAGTACACAAATATATATTCAAAATGTCTAAAACCGCATATCATCCGACAAAAAATGTATAAACCAGCCGACCTATCGTCGTTGTTCACGACAGGGTGCCGCAGCTAGCCAACATGCATCACCATGGTGACCAGCTTAACCGTCGCTGCTAGGGGTGGCGTCTAGCGTGACCTTCATAGCCATCATCAGGCATCAGACGATCATAACTCACCTCACAAAACTGAGATCATTCCACATTAATCTGCTTTCTCATGTGGAAAATCGCTTAACTTCCAGCAGGTGTTTTGATATCCTGACGAACTGTTAAACTACTACCACCGCACACACGAAATATGGGCAAGCGCCGGTCTAATGGTGGAGACAAATCATCCACCATCCTTCCACTGGAAGGAGCAATCAATAAGCAATAGGATTCGGTCCTGATAACTGCCCTCTTTAGTGCTTTTAGTCTCCTGAAAACAGAGCCAACTTTTTGACAGTACAGAAACCCTAGCAACCGATGCGTTTAGCAAGTCTGGATTCAGCTGCTCAGTTTAGTGGGTCAGGGCGAGGGAGCCGGACTCACTGCCAAAACGTTTTTTCCGGGTTTGAATTCCAATGTCCACATTGAGGTTCAAGTCTCTGTATGTCCCTCCATATATGTCCTTTTCTCAACAGCCGTTCTTCAGATCGACTTCACACACGTCGGGCGTATCGCCGAGGACCCAAGACAGCGCAGTGTCGAGCGTGAAGTTGTTTGGACGAGCGGTTCTCGAGAAAGCTGCAAGCAGCAATACCGGAGGCCAAGCGATCGGCCCGTTCCTACAGGCGCGTTTCAAACATGCACTGCACTAGCGTATCTAAATCGTCACTTTGCATAAAGGCGTCTTCTAAATCGGTGGTTCCCAACCTTTGACTTTAGCTGTACCACGAAATTGTCACCAAGACCTCATATGCAAATGGTACAAAATACATAAATACACATGCAGTGGCTGAGCAAAGAGTGCCAGCGCCCCCTTTATACACAATCAGTACTGCAAGGCCATGGCCAGTGGGAAACAGTGGGGAAAAAAAGTCTGCAAGGCTACTTATGTGTCTATTTAGTAAAAACACAAATTAACAAAACATCAATGGAACACATTAAAATGGAAAACATATGATGAAATGCACAAAGAAACAGTATTTTTAAAATAATAATAATACTATATTTATGGAACAATAGAGCAGATGTGGTGTACACACCTCAGCTGCACAAATGAAAAACAAACACACACACAGACGTCTTAGGTAAGGAAAATCGGCGAATCATTTGGCAGAATGTGTCAAAAGTATATTTTGTGGTACATTTAATGGACACATACTACAAACATTTAGCTCTCAGGGGGGGCGGATTCTCACGGTGATGAAATCTACAAATCATTTCTCGCCACCTCCCATGATGTATGGCATTGTATTAGTCCAGGCGTTGGCTGGGTTTATTGGCGAGCTGGTTTACGAGAACGTCGTCTAACAAAACCAGCCTTGTAACCTTTACTCTAACATCAAGTGATCAAAACCGGCTTACACCGTAATTGGTGCATCACTCAAAATGGGAGACAATGCGATCAATAAGCCCCGCCTCCTCAAGATGAATGAGGAGTAATGATTGGCTGAGGTGGTGGTGATAATGATGCAGTCTGACAGTTACACTCTTAAATATTACCAGAACCATTTCGAGTGTATTACCACTGACTAAATGATGGATGGATGGATGAATTGGTGTATGTGGTGGCGTGTATGATATGTATATATGTGTGTGTGTCTGTCTATCCATGTTTTCTACTCATAATGATGATGATGATGATGATGATGACCATGATGATGACGAGGATACTGCTGATGATGGCCATGATGAAGCTGATGATGATGGTGACACCAAAGGTCACCCACATTGTCACCCACTGGGATTACCGCCCCATTACAAGACCCCCCCCCCCCCCAAACACACACACATTCTCACAAGAAAATCCACTTACTATAAATAGTACATTGAATCATGGCTGAAACTTGTGTCGGCATGACGACAGAGGAAACATTGTAGACGAGGGGGAGGAGAGGAAAGGTTGAGAGAAGAAAGAGATGATGATGATGGCGAACAGGAGGAAGGAGTGAAAAATAGTTGCAACAAAAAGGAACAAGGAAGACAAAGGAAGGAAGGAGCATCAGAACAAGAACAAGATCGAGGACAGTCAGAGAGAGAGAGAGAGAGAGAGAGGGCGGGGGCGGGGGGGGGGGGGGGGGGGGGAGAAACAGTCTTTTGGGGGGTTTTAGGGAACATTCCCCTCCCAGCAAGGAAACTACAAGTGCATGTAATTGGACGTGGTAACAAGCAGAGGTAATGGGGGTGGGGGGGGGGGGGGGGGCCCATGTTTGTAAAATGTTCTCTTTCTCAGTCATATCTGATGTCTCATTTGCCATGATATATGCAAGAGGGGGTGGGTGGGGAGATGTGTGTGGTGTGTGTGTGTGTGTGGGGGGGGGGGGGGGGGGGGGCAAACTCTCCATACTCAAGTAAAAGACAGCAGCACCAGAGAAGAGCATGGGTGTGGTGAAAGGGAGGGATAATATGGACCTTTTTGTGTGAGCGGTTTTGGGGCGGGAAAAACACAACTCCTGTGTAAACCCCCCCCCCCCCCCCCCCCCCCCCCCCCCACCCCTTCTAAAACAGCTGTTGGAAATGTCTGGGGCATTTCTCTCTCTCTCTCTCTCTCTCTCTCTCTGGGTGATACATCGCCAGTTCAAAGCTCCCACTGCTCAAATGGGGTAGGTGTAGCTGGAGGTGGTGGAGGTGGTGGAGGAGGAGGAGGAGGAGAGGAGGAGGAGGAGGAGGAGGAGGAGGAGGAGGAGGAGGAGGAGGAGGAGGAGGCGGTGGTGGGGGTACTCAAAGGGGGTACGTCGAGGGGCTTGCCTACAAAGTCAACCTTGGAATCCAGCTGAGTGGAGGTGACTGCGTGCACCCCCCCCCCCCCCACACACACACACACACACACACACACACACACACATTGTGACCCATGGAGAACATTGAGCAGAGAGAGAGAGAGAGAGGGTTGGAGATGAGAAAAGCAGGAGACACTAGAGAGGAGGGGAAGGAGCGGAGGGAGGAGGAGGAGGGAGGAGGGAGGAGGCAGGTGTTCCTGAGACGGGGAACGTGCACTTTCTGTTCCCTAACTTCTGTTGGAATAGGATGATCAAAAACCAGAGATTCACGCAGACGGTGAATATTGATGCTCGCAGAGTTTGCTTGCAGACTTTTTTTTTTTAAAGGCTTTGTTCATGCAACGGTTTTTGATTAGATTCACCAAAGCCTAAACTTTGGGTATATGTGACGCGTGTCTGTCTGTCTACGTGTGTGTGTGTGTGTGTGTGTGTGTGTGTGTTTCTGTCTGTTGTTATTAAAAAAGAAAAATAAATCTGCCTTCTAGGAATATTTTTTTACAGATATTTCTGAAAACACAAGTCAAAAAAATGAGTTTGTAGATACGTCCCCAGCTCGAGATATCAGTTATTTAAATAGTTGTTAGCTCAACTCGGCTGCTCCTCGAGGGAGCTACGTCGCCGGTTCCTCTCTGTTAGCATGGGAAGCTATGCTAAGTGGAACAAGGCTCATTTGATACTCGCTCCTCCCGTCGCTATGTAAACGCTCCTGTGTGTGGGTGTGTGTGTGTGTGTGTGTGCGTGCGCCTTTCCTCGATTCATCTCCTTTTGTGTTTCCTTTAGAGAGAGAGGACGATGGGGGGGGGGGGGGGGGGGGGGTGGAGTGAGAGGGATTGCGACACACCTGAACCTCGCGTTGATCTGTTACGAGAGACACGCCGTCATTATTTCCGCCGGTTCTTCCATTTCAAAAGTACTCGTACGTTTTTTTTCTCTCCCTTTTTTTCTGTTTCAGTCTCATGTTCGATATGTTTTGCCGTTTGTATCTCCCTCTCCGATAAGAAAAGCGACGCCGAGGTAGACACGAGTACGGTGTCGTAAGCCGACGACACGGATATGTATTCGCCGCAAGTGCTTTTGGATAAGAGCCGAAAACATTATAAAAATCGACCAAACATAACCCTGGACGGACATGGGTTTTCATTAAAGGGGGAAATCACAGACATGACTATTGACTAAAGCCACTCAGTCAAAAGTGCATCGCCCACCGCCTCACGCGGAAACACAAGACGGAGGTACCCCCCTTCCCCGCGGTCCCAAACCACAACGCTCTGTACATACCGCTGCACGTTACCTCACTGAACGGCCCTGGATGTGTGTGTTGCAATCTTGTCTTCCTTCTCTTGATTCTCTCCTCAATTTTCCGATGACCTTTCATTCAGCGGCCGGTCGCCATCGTTTAGAGAGAGAGACAAAGAGAGACAGAGAGAGAGAGAGAGAGAGAGAGAGACAGAGACAGAGAGAGAGAGAGAGAGAGAGATTGAGAGAGGAAGGCCAGGTATCCATTCATTCTGGTTACCGGCTCGTTCTTACTACCTGACAAAGTCCGTGACCGGGCACCGAAGGCTGCAGAGCGATAATTTAAGGCGGTGAGGACAAAGACGAAGTGGGGGGAGGAGAGGGAGGAAGTGAACAGGGAGGATTGGGGGGAGGCGTTTGAGGCATAGACATATATACGTAGACGCCTCATGACGTGCTGGAACGTAACCCAGCGTCGCCGCCATATTGGTTGGGTCTCCTCACTCTAGTCCTAGCATAGGAGTCAAACGGGAGAGCAAGCTATGCAGTATGTTGTGCAGCTTACGGCGCTAGTATTGACACCAGATCGCGTGGGATTACCTTTCACAAGTAAGATTGAACAATAATTCTTATTATTTAAAAAAAAAAATTATATATATATATATATATATAATATATATATATATATATAATATATATATATATATATAGTAATTCGTCCTGTATCATAAATAAATCTCTGCCATTTGTAACAAACCAAACCGTGTGAAAATCCGGTAAAAATTCGGGGAGTTATGCTTATTATTGTAGTTGGGGATACACCCTTCCTCCATAGAAATGAATGCACTGGGACGCACTGGGGACCCTTCCAAGATGGCGGCCCGCGCTGCTACGTCAGCTCTAACGGGCAGCGTCAGTCTATGAGGCGTCTATGTATATATGTCTATGGTTTGAGGTGCGAGGGCCTGGCTGTCTCGGGAAAAAGGATAAGATATGTTCCAGATATTTTCCGGTGGTCTGTCTCAAGTATGTGACATAACGTAACACTAGACCACTGAGAGACCAGGACAGAGTAGGGAGGAGACTTTGAGGAGGTTAAGGGGAAGTGTGGGGTGAGAGAGAGAGAGAGAGAGAGAGAGAGAGAGAGGAAGGGCTTGATTGTATCAGGTCTATGAATGAAAAGAGCAAGGGTGTGTGTGTTGGGGGTTGAGGTATACACAGTGTCCCATATTCATCATCGTAGATGAATGCCTCTCAGGTTAGAGGTAAAGTGCGGGAAAAAAATGATGAGAAGAAAGGATTCAAAAGAGGGGGGGGGGGGGGGGGGGGGCATGAAATAAATGCAAACAGACAAGGGCATATCTCCTGGTTTTAGCTTTGGAGAGGACAAGACGAGGACACAAGGAGTTTTTTTTTACACAAAGTGTAGTTTTTAGGGTTTGGTTCTAGGGTGAGGGGTTTCGAGTTTAGGGTTTTCTATTCGGGAGTAAGGTTCCTCGAAATTCTTGTTCTCTCCGTTTCTGTATCACACTTAGGGATTGGTTTAGGGTTAGGGGTTGTCATATTAGGGTTAGGGTTTCATATTAGGGTTTGGTTGATGGTTCCAAGGTGTGGTTTTAGGGTTAGGGTTTCCTATGGGGTAGGTTTTGGGGTTTGGTTATTGGTTCCAGGGTTTGGTATTACATTTTCAGTTTGATTGCAAAGGGCAATGTATTGTTTTCCATGGACATCGGGTTGCTGGGGCTAATAGCGTCCCCTAGCGTCCCTACTAAAAACTACGCCTATGCAAACAGACAAAACAAAACACCTGATGCACACCATACCCTCGCACAAACACATACCCACAAACACACACACACACACAGCCACACACACATGCATACCAACGCTTGAATGTAACACCTCTCCCCCCCTCGCACAGATACAGACATGCACTCTCACACAAACACATAAATAAGACACACTTACTCCCACACACACACAACACACACAACACACACACACAAACCCAGCAGACACACAGACTACATACATACTCCATTTCT
>JAOPHQ010005051.1:0-14611 GCA_030340625.1 Merluccius polli
CCCATTACTCTACCATGGGTGTACCCCTAGTCCCGTCTATACCCCATTACTCTACCATGGGTGTACCCCTAGTCCTGTCTATAACCCATTACTCTACCATGGGTGTACCCCTAGTCCCGTCTATAGCCCATTACTCTACCATGGGTGTACCCCTAGTCCTGTCTATAGCCCATTACTCTACCATGGGTGTACCCCTAGTCCCGTCCATAGCCCATTACTCTACCATGGGTGTACCCCTAGTCCCGTCTATAGCCCGTTACTCTACCATGGGTGCACCCCTAGTCCTGTCTATAGTCCATTACTCTACTATGGGTGTACCCCTAGTCCTGTCTATAACCCAAACCCATTACTCTACCCTGGGTGTACCCCTAGTCCCGTCTATAACCCATTACTCTACCATGGGTGTACCCCTAGTCCCGTCTATAGCCCATTACTCTACCATAGGTGTACCACTAGTCCCGTCTACAACCCATTACTCTACCATGGGTGTACCACTAGTCCCGTCTATAGCCCATTACTCTACCATAGGTGTACCACTAGTCCCGTCTAGAACCCATTACTCTACCATGGGTGTACCCCTAGTCCCGTCTATAACCCATTTCTCTACCATGGGTGTACCCCTAGTCCCGTCTAGAACCCATTACTCTACCATGGGTGTACCCCTAGTCCCTTCTAAAGCAGTGGCAATCGCCACTGATTTTCCGATTCGATTCCGATTCACAAGGTTTCGATTTGATTTCCGATTCGATCCAATATTGATTCGGTTGGTTAGGGATATATACCATTTTGCTTGGATATGAAAGGGATTCACAGAGGACTAATGCTGTAAATTGTACAAGTAAAGAACCAAAGCCACGCAAGACTAACAGGGTTAAAGCTTCAAGCATCCATCCTTCAAGCATTTAACAAAAATAAATAAATCAATCGATTTAAATCAATCTAAAAAACCCCAGCCCGAAAAGCAATAGCCTTGAAAGCAAATACACCCATCTAAAGTCGAAGCAAATGTCCTTGTTTTCCCTGGTTCAGCTGTGCAAAGCACGGTCGGGTTTTGGTTGTGCTAGATTGGGTCTATCCCTGAAGAGACTGTGGCATGAATCTGGGAGATCACAGTGAATTATACTGGCACTGGGAACGGCTGGTTTGGTCACTAGCCACAGAGTAATGACTCCCAGTGGTTTTGGCCCTACGGTCCTATTATTTAAATAATTTGAGGTATTTCAAACACAATATTTTTATAAATGTATTATGTGGCCAACTTAGTGAGCATATTGGCTGATTTGCTTCCCACTTTGTCCTCCCTTTTGTTTGAAAGGAGGCATTTTAGTTTGATTTGTCTTTTTTATAATTGCAATCTCTTTTTATGAATCTTTCTCTATTGCCTTGTCTTTCTCTCTCTGTCTCCTGTCTCTTCTTAGTCTCCCTCTCTTCTTCTGATAAATACCTTCCTGCAGTTTCTTTGTCTCCTGACTCTCAAGATTACAAACACTTAGGATATGCAACAAGCAGCCGATATGGCTGTAAACATGTTCTAGTAAATATACACAGTAGGTTTTGCACACGTTTCTTTGCGTAGCATAAATCAGGGTCATTACTGAACATTATCTCTGTGCTTGTCTCTCAGCGAACTCACCCTTATTGCCGCTGTCTGCCTGTCCTGTTCTCTTTCTCTCTCTCTGTTTTCCTTTCTTTCCCACAATGCAACACAGTGGGCTATGGAGTAGTCGAAGGTAAAACCCCCCTCGTCTTTCCTCCACGGTCCTCAGTCTTTTGTTCTCCCTCACTTTTGAAACGAGACGCTTGATCTTTTGAAATTTTGTCTGCGTTTTTTTTTTGTTCACCGGGCATATCCGACCAAGTAGGAGGAGTTTGGCTTTGTCAACATTGGTATTCATGATTGTAGGCGTTTTATTTTCCGAGTTTGGCTTTGTTGTATTGTGTGTGTGTGTGTGTGTGTGTGCATGTGGAATTTACCACAGGACACTCACCACGCCACCAGATATGGTACCGTGCCCGGTGGAGAAAAAAGTATCCCAAAACTCATGCTTCTCATATCAGATTTGTTTATTTTTTTAAACTGTGGTTTGTTTGTGTGTGTGTTTTCATTTATTATTGTTCGGTTTTGGCGTATGCTAGAGCCCAGGTCATTCAGCTCCGGTCTTGAAGTTTAATATGGGCAGATTAAATAAACTCTTATACCCACAATTCTCAGCGTGCAAAAACGTGACTGAGGAATTGGCCTCTGCCTGCAACTCCAGCTGAGTGACCTGAGTCGTTTTTTCTTTGCATCCCGGGGTTCAGTCTTCATGCATCCTCACCTATGTTCATGTTTCCCCACATCTCTTCCTCATTCTCGCCCTGGTTATCATTATTATCATCATTTATCTTGATATGTTTATTATTTTTTAGGTTTTCATGGTGGCTGTGATCCTTTGTTTGATATTCTTCGTCGAACGCGTGCGTGCGTGTGTGTCTCTGTTTGCTTTTAATGTGACTAAAGAGGAAGAATGTTGTCCACAGGTCAAAGGTGACAATCATTATTAATTGGAAAATGTCAGAACGACATGGGTCACCAAGGAAAGCCGGAGGATTAAATATACATCCCCGCCGGGATCTTCCCGGAGATGCGAGGTTTCCGCGACACACAAACAGTTTCCCGTATATAGTGTTTGGTTGCACTGTTAATCTTCATGCCGATGTCGCTGTTTGTGGTCAGTCGCTGGCTTCCAGCTTCTCAGATCTCATTCCAGGCGTCCCCAAGCGACGTGTTTATAGTCCAGAACATTAATAAACAAAACCGCGAGACCGGACAAGTGGGCAGCCATCCGTATTCAACCGGATGTGAATGTAGTTAGGATTGAGTTACTGAAATCTTCTCATAGTATATTATTGGGGTTAGTGTGTCCGATAACATGTCTACTTGGGGTTCTGATGGTGCATGTGAATGTTGATTGTGTGTATATACGCGTTCAGTTTGTGTTCATGGTGGTGTGTTGGCCCGAGGTATTGCAGTGTGCATGCCAAGTCACGGTTCATCAAGATGATTTGTGTTTCATAATTGGGGAGAAAAATCATTGCTGAACTTGTATTTCAGTGTGTAATGTGTTTAGACTACTAGGCTGTCCACTCCTCTCCCCTCCTGTCACCTCTCCTCCTCCTCCTCCTCCTCCTCCTCCTCCTCCTCCTCCTCCTCCTCCTCCTCCTCCTCCTCCTCCTCCTCCTCCTCCTCCTCCTCCTCCCTAACCCTCCTCACCTCCCCCCTCATGGCACCTCTCCTCCTCCTCCTCCCTCACCCTCCTCTCCTCCCCCTCTCAAGTCACCTCTTCTCCGCCTCCCTAACCTCCTCTCTTCCTGTCCTCCCCCCCCAGCGCGGGACTATGAGATCCAGAGGGACAGGATTGAGCTGGGCCGCTGCATCGGGGAGGGCCAGTTTGGTGATGTACACCAGGGAGTCTACAACAGCCCGGTAGGGACAAACATAGTCACACACACACACACACACACACACACACACACACACACACACACACACACACACACACACACACACACACAACATGGTATTAGTAGGAGTACAGGCTTGTCTTTTTCTGGCCCTAACACAACTATTATTCAAACTCATTTATTCAAACCGGCCTTTGTCTTGCCTCATGTCTGTGTTTTTGTAATGTTGTGTGTTTTTAAGGTCTGTTGTTGCTCTGTTTTATTGTTGGTTTCTTTGTACTGTTTTATGGGCTTATTTTTGAAGTACTTTGTTGACCGTGTTCTGTAAAAAAATGCTTTACTCAATAAACTTTACTTACTTACTTACTTAGCATTACTGCCCCCACCAAGTTAAGTTGCATCATTATTATTACTTCATACTCGTCATTATAAGCAATTAGGTTGGCTGGTTTACTGCATTGAGACTTTAGAGACATGCACGTGCTTTTATATAGTATATATGTTCTGCTGACTGTAGTGTGTGTGTGTGTGTGTGTGTGTGTGTGTGTGTGTGTGTCTGTGTCTGTGTCTGTAGGACAATCCAAACCTGTCGGTAGCCATTAAGACCTGTAAGAACTGTACGTCGGACAGCGTCAGAGAGAAGTTTCTACAGGAAGCACGTAAGTACATACTTATTTCATTGTGTGTGTGTCTGTGTGTCTTTGTCTTTTCCTTCACATAACAGTGAAGGAAACAGTGGTTACCAGGAATTAAACAGTGTCTGTCTAAACTCTCTCTTCTGGCGCAGTTCACCACTGCTACAGGTGTGTGTGTGTGTGTGTGTGTGTGTGTGTGTGTGTGTGTGTGTGTGTGTGTGTGTGTGTGTGTGTGTGTGTGTGTGTGTGTGTGTGTGTGTGTGTGTGTGTGTGTGTGTGTGTGTGTGTGTGTGTGCTCAACGTGAGGCAGGGCTGCACTCGAGACAACCTTGGTCGAGTCCAAGTCCAGATCGGAGTCATTGGTGAATCGAGTCTGATTCAAGACCAAGGGTGGGGGGGGGGGGAGGTCGAGACCAAGTCAAGACCAAGACCGCAAAAATATGAGTGATTCGAGACCAAGACCATGTGGCTATCATTACATCGATTTGCCTAAAATAGAGAAGAAAGGTTTCTAAAGGCATACTTCTACACAATTCATGGTCATATTTAAGCATTTGCTTCTGGGCACTTTCTTGGAAGAGATTAAAATTATAAAAGTAGTTAAAACAATATGCAGCTGTGCAGTTTAACACAGCTTTGGTCTCTTCTCAGAACGGTTCTTCCGAGACAAATTAATCCGAGACCGATCCAAGACCGGGTCAAATTCACTCAGAGTCCGAGACCATCAAAAACCGGTCTCGAGACCGAGACCGAACTCGAGTTCGGAGTGCCGCGAGGTCACCAAGTTCAGCAGAGCGCTGGCAAGACGGTTGGACACCAGGACAGAGTTCTGTGTCCAATTGGCTCCAGCACTGTCTTGTTTAGTTGTGCCGAGGAGCATCAGGGCTTTGTATATTCAACAGTATTGCTGTTCAGTGGACTTCTTCAGTTTGGTTTAAAGTTCCTTGTTAGGTTTATGTTGTTATGACATGATTGGGTTTCTCTAAAGTATGAATGATATCCGTGGCATCTGCTCTTTAGAAAGTTCAAACTAAACTGAGCGTGTCGAGAAGCAGTTGGTCCAGTTAAAAACATAAATATACTGTTCTTTGAGCTCCCCATCATTAAATAACATGAAGAACGTGTTCCTTCTCTTTCTGTTACTGAGAGCGGACCAAACTGTTGATCAAGTTACATGCCAAGCGGTGCGGTTACAACCCAACTCTCAATAGTCCTTAGCCTTATTATTGCACAACATATTGTGGTTTTAAAGTGTGCGTGTGTGTGTGTGTCTCCTACAGTGACTATGCGCCAGTTTGACCACCCTCACATAGTGAAGCTGATTGGAGTCATAACAGAAAACCCAGTGTGGATTATCATGGAGCTCTGCACTCTCGGAGAGGTATTGTGTGTGTGTGTGGGGCTGTGCATGCCTGCCTGTGGGTTTGTTTGCGTGTACACAAACTGGACATTGTTTCTGCTACATTAATCTGCTGTCTGCCTTTCTTTAATTTATTAAAAGTAATTGTATTTGTGTGTGTGTGTCTGCCTGTGTGTGTGTCTGCCTGCCTGCCTGTGTGTGTGCCATCCCCAGCTACGCTCCTTCCTCCAGGTGAGGAAGTACAGTCTGGACCTGGCCAGCCTCATCCTGTTCTCTTACCAGCTCAGTACCGCCCTCGCCTACCTGGAGAGCAAGCGCTTCGTACACAGGTACACCCCCCCCCCCTTTTTTCAGTGACAAATTATCTACACTATCCTATGTAAGGGATAATGTACAGCGAGCCGGTCATTATTGCGAAATAAACCCCGACAAGGTGATGCAGGACATTATCCTGCTTATTACATGGCTACTGACTAAAGATGAATCATTTGACACAAAATATAACAACTGAAAATGATTTAAAATTGATTTTATTGCTTTCGCTTAAAAAAAAAGTGTTAGATTCTACAGTTGTTATTCAGAAATAACCAATGCCCTAATTGACCAATCAGAATCGAGTATTCAACAAGCCCCTACTGTGTTCCAGGGACATCGCCGCCCGCAACGTTTTGGTCTCCTCCATGGACTGCGTGATGCTGGGGGACTTTGGCCTGTCTCGATACATGGAGGACAGCTCTTACTATAAAGGTAACCACACACACACACACACACACACACACACACACACACACACACTGGGGCCGCGGAGGTATGCTGACTTCAGGGTTTCAGCTGCACTGTGGACCAATACTCTATCGACATCTACTGGCTGGGTGTGGTCCCTGCAGCCTTCTGTCAACTACTGGAACATCCACTGACAGTTTGACTAAGATGCCACGCTCTGTCATTATTAACTTATATCTGTTATTAAGTTATATAGGTGATTTTATTATGTAAACGTGCTGCATGTAATCATATAAAATGTTTGGCTAATGTGGTTAATGGTAATGTCTCTCTGTCTACCTGTGTGTGCGTGTGTGTTGTAGCATCTAAAGGCAAACTGCCAATCAAGTGGATGGCGCCAGAATCCATCAACTTCAGACGCTTCACCTCCGCTAGCGATGTCTGGATGTTCGGTGAGTAAGGGAATCGTGTGTGTGTGTGTGTGTGTGTGTGTGCGCCTGCGTGTCATCGTGTGTGTGTGTGTGTGTGTGCGCCTGCGTGTCATCGTGTGTGTGTGTGTGTGTGTGTGTGTGTGTGTGTGTGTGTGTGTGTGTGTGTGTGTGCGCCTGCGTGTGTGTGTGTGTGTGTGTGTGTGTGTGTGTATGTGCACCTGCGTGTTGTGTGTGTGTGCAAGACCGTACGCACGCGTGAACTTCCCCTTAATGCAAACTGCCCGTCTCTCTCCAGGCGTGTGCATGTGGGAGATCCTGATGTACGGCATCAAGCCTTTCCAGGGAGTGAAGAACAACGACGTGATTGGCCGGATTGAGAACGGCGAGCGATTGGCTATGCCGCCCCAGTGCCCGCCCACCCTGTACAGTCTGATGACCAAGTGTTGGTCCTACGACCCCAGCAAGCGGCCCCGCTTTACTGAGCTCAAAACACAGCTCAGGTATAAATATACAGATGTTGGGCATTAGCTTGTATGCGTGTACAGGACATGCACAAAGACTTATTCGTTTTTTTATGAAGTGGGAGGAATGAAATTGTATTAAAGAGCCTTACATTTTGGTTTTGAGACACAGCATAGGACCTGATTCAGCTTGTAGCATGTTACAGTTATACATGCGTCTTGTTATGTCATTTTCTGATGTGTGTATTGTTTGCCCAGTACCATATTGTAATGTGTGTGTGTTGTGTTGTTACAGTACTATATTGTAATGTGTGTGTGTGTGTGTGTGTGTGTGTGAACCAGCACCATCCTGGAGGAGGAGAAGCAGCAGATGGAGGAGAGGCTGCGTGTGGAGATGAGGAGGCAGGTCAACGTCTCCTGGGACTCTGGAGGCTCCGAGGATGCCCCGCCCAAGGTACCACCTGTCTGTCTACCTGTCTGTCTACCTGTCCGTCTACCTGTCTGTCTACCTGTCTGTCTACCTGTCCTGCCTACCTGTCTCTCTTTTGTCTGTGTCTGTCTGTGCGCATTAACTGAATGTGTGTGTGTGTGTGTGTGTGTGTCTCTGTAGCCCAGCAGGCCAGGTTACCCCAGTCCACGCTCCAGTGAGGGCTTCTTCACCAGCCCCCAACACAACCACTACCCGGTAACCCAAACACACACACATACACACACACACACACACACACACAAATCACAATCATAAAAACACATGATGGAAAAACATTGAGATGGAAAGAGTGTCTGTGTGTATATTGGGGAGACGGAGAGAATAAGTTGTTCCACTCAAATCAAACAGACAGCAGGTATTTCCTGTAGACCTAAAACACACACACGCGCACACACACACACACACACACACACACACACACACACACACACACACACACACACACTGATTATCATTTCTCCCCTAGATTCTAGCTGCTCTCTCTCTCTCGCTTTCTCACTCTCCTCCGTCTCTACGCCCTTATAAGGAGCATGGCGTTCTAGCTGCCGGTTGGTGCTGGTCCAGATCCCATGGTAACAGCGGCTATATATTAGCTTGGTTTATGTTAGCTGGGTTTAGCAACACGCCGGCAGCCGCTACAGGAGCGCGTGTCGCCCCCTGGGGGAAACTCAGAGGCACCGCGCCGACACACGGGAGAGATTTCGATATGGTTGCTGATGTGAGGAGTGTTACCAGAAGTGGTGTTAGACTTGGTCGTTTTTGTTTTGTATCACACTTTTAACTTTACATTTGATTTGGTCGTTCCGCTGACATTTTTATCCAAAGCTACTTAATAACAAGTGAGGCTGAGAACAATCACAATGTGATCAAAATTTGGTGGCGCCATAAAAAAGTGCAACACGACCAAGTTAAACAACAACTGGGCAGCTATGTGCGCTATGTGGCTAGCCGTGTTGTGTTGGTGGTTTAGCAGTAGAATTGTTGTATGTTCTGACAAAATCTGTACTTTATGCATTGGCTGGAAAATGTGTATTTGTTTTTTTTTTGTACAATGCTGAGATATTTCTTAACAAAGATTTCGGTCTCTCTCTCTCTCTCTCTCTCTCTCTCTCTCTCCCTCCAGGCCTCAGCCCACTGTGGTGTAGGAGGGGTGGAGGGGGTCTTTCCTCCCCATGACTCCTGGAGCCAGCACAGACCAGAGCACACTGCCATGTGGAACGTCAACATGGAGGTACACTACACACACACACACACTAATACAAACACACGCAGGCACGCACAAACACACACACACACAAAACAAATACAATATTGCACAGAAGCTACACTGAAGTGGATAGTGTGTGTGTTTGTGTGTGTATTTAATGTGTGTGTGTTCTCCAGGAGGGTGGGTGTGGTGGTCATGTCCTGATGGAGGAGAGGCTGATGATGCAGCAGCAGCAGATGGAGGATGACCAGAGATGGCTGGAGCAGGAGGAGGGTCTCATGGTAACATGCGCATGCTCCTACACGCATGCACACACACACAAGCACGCAGGCAGGCACTCACACACACACACACACACACACACACACACACACACACACACACACACACACACACACACAGGAGCGCGCCCCTGCACAGAGGTGTGCTCACTTTGATAAACTTTATCAGCCCAGGGCATGTTGCTGTCGGCAACCAGTGTGGTGCAGACACACACCTAGTGTGTATAGTGTGGTACTATATCACCAAACTCTAATAAAACTTGCATGTACCTGGTGTCTCACTGTCTTAATATCCATAGCCTTCGGTCAAAATTCACCATTTCTAACATATCTTTAAAACCTCGAGGTCGTTTCCTTCTTGATGTGCCTGGAGTCCCAGCCTGCCAGCGTTTTCAGATGCGCCACACATTTCCAGGATCCGTGGAACAATAAATCTCCTGGAAAAGTCAAACCTGGCAACCCAGCGTGTTGATGTCCTATTTTCTCATTTGGCAAGCGCAAGCCAAAGTGTATCCGTTTGTGTATTTGCTAGACCTGTGGTTCTCAACCAGTGGGCCCAGCGCCTTTTTGAAGGGGGTTCACCAAATTAACACAATAAAATGGTTTAATTGATTCAAAACAACTTAATTGAAAACACAGAACAGCTTAGACTCTCTTTGTAGCCTCATGGACATAGCATAGCACCATAGCATTTAACTCTTCTATGGAAATCTCTCCAATGGCGTTCTCTAATCAAAGGAAAGTGCTGACCAGCGCTGTAAAGCGTTCGTCACACCGGCCTTTAGGCCCAAAGGCACATAAAGGTTTTGTTAGTGGAGCTTATAGTTTTTTACATTCACTACTATGGAATAAATGGAAAGGTGATGATTATATGTGTATACGTATTGTATCAGTATTTATGCAAATGGGAGAACAAAAAATGACGTAGTGTTTCTTTAGCTTCTTCTGGCCGGACAAACAAGTGTAAGGTGTTTGTTTTCGTCATTTTCTTGCGGTAAAACGGAGGGAAAATAAAACGAAAAGGGCCAGAGAGAGAGAGACAGAGAGAGACAGATCTTGGAGAGGGAAAAGAAGAGAGGGAGGATGAAGGGGAGAGGGGATGTGGGATTGGCAAGTGCATCGGGGAGCGGAGGAATGAGGGAGGCAGAGAGAGGGGGACAACGATAGGGAGTGAGACACGTAGACGTGGTGAGAGAGTAAGGTGGTTGGCTGCTGGATAGTTCCCCTCCAGTTCCCTGTCCTTGTGGCTCACTGGAGCTTTTATTACCTTGGAAAAACTCTCTCTCTCTTTCTCTCTCCCTCTCTCTCCCTCCCATTCCTGTTTGTCCTTTTTTCCCCCAACTTGGATTTTGGCCTTTTTTTGTCATTCCAGTCAGTCCCTCTGCTCCTCTCTTTGACTACCGCCGATATTCTCTCCGTTCTCCGGGTTTTCGCTCATTCCACCATTCCTGCAGTCGGACTCCGAGTCTTTTCCTTTCTTCGTCACTTTGTGGGCCATTTCTTCGATGGCCTTGTCCCTCTCGTACCCTTCTGTCGTCCTCTACGTCCTCCGTTTTCCCAGGATGCATCTCTTGAAGGCCTGCTTCACCAACACGGTACATTGAGACTAAAAATGAGAGGGAACGAGAAGAGACGGAGAGATATGCAAGTGATATTCTCTCAACGTTTGCACTAGCTAGTCGTAGTCAGAGCCGTGCTTCGCATCGAGGATGGAGTTAATCTGTGGTTAGAGAATCATGTGTTCATGTCTGGTGAAGGGTTGAACTGTGTGTTGAACTCTGCACAAAGGTGTATTTGCTTAGGTCACAGTCATGGGCAATTTGACCTGAGGTAATGTTGACTGGTAGGTGAGGAAAATGTATGTATGTTGTGGTCCTTTGGGCAAGTAGATGTGGATGTGAATAGTTACGCTTGTTGACGAGTGAGCATGTCTGGTTGTCTGGCGGGTGGAGGAATGTCTGAACAACAGCGGGATGCCATGTGTTTGGATTATGTTGTATCTGCCATGTGAACCAATGAACAAAAAATGAACAAAATCCTACCATATGCTGAAAGGGGGCGAGGGCAGTTTGCTTTGATTCACTTAAGTTGAATTATGGTTGTATTTGTGGATGTTTGCCTATGTAGATTATTTATAACTTCTCTCTCTCTGTCTCTACCTCTCTCTACCATTCTCTCTCTCTCTCTGTAGAAGGCTGAGGCCAGAAACAGCAGAGGAAGCATCGACAGAGAGGATGGGACGCTGCAAACTCCGGTCTGTTTCTAGACACACACACACACACACACTTCACATGCAGAAATTTAAACTTTAGTCACAAAATTAAAATTAAAATAAAATGTGGAGTTGGCAAGATAGAGATGATGACAAGAATAAAAAGAGAGAAATGTAATGTCAATAATATATAAAGATAGATTCTGACTATGAGTTGATGGCATTTCGGCCAAGGTCCATGATTTCCTACAAGCACTTTACTTTGTACAAGAAGAATGATCCAGCATTAATCAGCCTGCCTTGAGTGAACCTGTCTGTCTGTCCGTCCACAGGGAGGGAGCCAACACATTTACCAGCCAGTTGGAAAGCCAGGTGAGATGACGGCTCCACAGTAAAACACTCAATATTGATTCTTTACTAAGCTGATTAGCCATAATAATTAGCCTATTGACGGTAGTAAAAGTAGATTCATCATCAACTTCGATCCTAAGACACAAATGAAAAGAATCCCTGTTGTACATATACTGTGTATATATATGATTTGTAATTTTATTTTATAAAATTCAACATTTTATTCTCCGTCTAGAGCACACTGCTGCCCCCCCTAAGAAGCCCCCCCGCCCCGGAGCCCCCTGTCACCTTGGCAACCTGCCCCTCCTCCACCCCGTCGACAGCTACAACGAGGGAGTCAAGGTACACACACACACACACACACTCTGTAGTTTGTCATTTAAAGTGGAAGCTGCAATTCCTATTACTGTCCTGTACTTTGTGACACCCTAATAACCCGATTGTGATCAATAAGAGGACGGTGTCAAACATATTCCTGTTTAAAGAGAGAGAAAAAAGCATGTTTTTCCTTCCTTGTACCTTCTTATTATATTTTCTCAGAACGGGTTTGATTTGTTTTCCCCGAATGTGTGAATGCATTTATGTCGTCATGTTGTTTTTCCCAACCCTATCCAGCCTTGTTAAACGTGGGTTGCACCGTTCTCAAGACGGTGTATGAGAAGTCCTGTCTGTATTCCCTGTCCTGTCCTGGGTTCTCTACTGGTCTAATGTGATCTCTCCCTCTTTTCTCTCCCTCCTCTCTCCCCCCTCTGTCCTCTCTCTCTCTCATACTCCCTATCGCATCTGTTCCTGGTTCCTAATCCTCTCCACTCCTCTTATCACGCTAACTTGCCTCTCCTCCTGCACCTCCTTCCTCCTCATCACCCCATCCACTCCTCCTCCTCCACCTCCTCCTCGCCTGGTGTCCCCTTCTCACTCTCGATCTCTCCCTAACACACACACACACAAACACACGCGTGTGTAGCCGTGGAGGGTAAGCCAACCTCTGTGCCATGGTCTTAGCATAGCTAAGAGTAGAGAGTAGCTACCATTACTAACCTTAGACAAATGGCTACCTTGACATTATCCACTTCTTTCTCAAGTATTATATTCAGAGCTGGGCTCTTTTTTGGGAAGAAAGGTCACGACATGAAGGAAAATGTGCTTTTGTTGGTGACCTTTTAAGACGGTGAAACACCAGTAATATAACTGACCTTTTGAAAAACTCAATGAAAAGGGTTCTGTTCACCAGCTAGCCATTGATTTTTTGTTTGGGAATGATTGAAACAATATTGGCCATGCCTTTCCATGGTAACAAAAATATGCATCTGATCCTGTTGGCTATTGGTAAGATGGCCAAATTCTCAGGGACAACTTCTTGTAGTACTACTTAATAATATTTGTTACAACCTTCACACAGACAGACATTTATTTGGGAATTAGACATGAAGAAATAAAGAGCAAAAAAAAAAAAGCAAACGATGTCTCATGTTATTACTACTGGTATTACTACAACAAGTTGTCCGTGAGGAGAAACTGAAATGTCAAGGTATCCATTTCCCCACCAGACCGTCGTAGTGCATCAGAACAGTGAACTCTGGTGTTGTCTTCTAGGACGCTGTAGTTGTGTGTGTGTGTAGTAGTTCCTCATAACACATGTATTAACTGCTTGGGCCGCTAGCGCTGGCGGTGCTGTGATAAGGATAAATGTGAAACCATCTCCAGACATGGTGCTTTGATCTCATCCAATGATATCCGTGGCGCCCCCTAGTGGGCCACGCAATTTGATCTACAGTAAAAGACTTTGCAGCAAACATTCACACACACACACACACACACACACACACACACACACACACACACACACACACACACACACACACACACACACACACACACACACACACACACACACACACACACACACACACACACACAGTCTTCTCTGTGTTTCCAACATCTGAAAGTTTTAATCGCTTTCTCTTTCCATTGATGTCATTGTTTTGTTGGCCTTGGTCTAAAGACTTATGGTTTAAGGACTTGTGTTCAACGCTTACGGTCCTCACACAGCTGGCTGTTAGACACAAGTGGTTTCTTGCTTATTCTAGCGTTCTACTAGCAACATTTGTTAGTAGCACTAGATAGTGAGTGTGCGTGTATTTGAGTGTGTCTGTGTGTGCACGCACATGCATTTGTATGTGCATGCATGCATACACATCCTTAGCCTGATTGCTAGTAAATGCTGCCGTCCAGTGGCGAGTCTGCATCACTGCAGTCTTTCCACCGTCCTCACAGCAGCAGTAGCACCGGCAGCATCACCACCAAGGAGAGCCTGGCCAATCTGATCTCTCCCTCTGCCTCCCCCCTCTCCCTGATTGGTCCAGTTGCAGCCCCAGGAGATCAGCCCGCCCCCCACGGCCGACCTGGACCGCTCCAACGACCGTGTGTATGAGAACGTGACGGGGCTGGTCAAGGCCGTCATAGAAATGTCCTACAGGATCCAGCCGGCCGCCCCCGAGGAGTACGTTGCCATGGTGAAGGTAGGGATGGAGACCGGGATTATTATTATTATTGTTATTTTATTTGTGTATGTAGGCCTACCTATTAAATGATCTTACCCTGTGTGTTCATTCAGTAACACATCTGAGTACCTAGAAAAGTTGAATGCATTATTATTATTATTATTATTATTATTATTTTATATTTTTATATACTTTTTTTCCTATCTGATTGTTGATGATTGATCTGATTGTATGCGTTGTAGGAGGTGGGTTTAGCGTTGAGGACCCTGCTAGCAACAGTCGACGAGACGATTCCCGAGTTGCCAGCCAGTACACACAGAGAGGTAACATTATACACACACACACACACACACACACACACACACACACAGACACAATACACACACACACACACACACACCGCAAAAGCACAGGTACAACTTTAGAGTGCTGAATGTGTGTGTGCTCTGCTCTAGATCGAGATGGCCCAGAAGTTGTTGAACTCTGACCTGTCCGAGTTAATAGGGAAACTGAAA
>JAOPHQ010005052.1:0-23212 GCA_030340625.1 Merluccius polli
CCTCCCACCACCACTACGACCACCACCTCCACCACCACTACGACCACCACCTCTACCACCACCACCACCTCCACTAACACCACCACTACCACCACCACCACTACCACCTCCACCACCACCACCTCCACCACCCCCACCTCTACCACCCCCCACCACCACTACAACCACCACCACCACTACAACCACCACCACCACTACAACCACCACCTCCCACCCCCACCCTCACTCCTCCACTATGTTATTGCCACACCACCACCCACCACCATCACCACCGCCACAACTATCACCCACAACTATTGTTTTTCTTCTTCTTCTCCTCTTTGCTCGTCGTTTTCCTGAGGTAAGCGCCGCTTAAGGTCAAACGTTTTCCCTAAAAACAAAATACTTGAGATTTCGGAGAGCCGCTCCCCTGATTGTGAGACTGAGTGCAATGGAAATGTGACTTCTTTTAATGGGAGCACATCGTAATCGCTTCATACAGATTAAGACCAATGACTACGATTACGGCTTATCAGCAAACGGCCGGGTCAGATAAACAGCTGGCCTCCATTAAACTCCTCGCTCAATTATATTCCTGTTGCTTTTGGCACGTGGAGCGAGATACTGAGTTTGAGTACGAACAGTTCTTGAACCCTAAACTAAGGAGAAAGAAAATTAGACCGAACCGACGTCCTCGCCGAAAATATCTCAAATCAAACACGACCTGCATAACCCCCGTTTCGAGTTTCCACCTTAAAAAAACGAAGATGGACATTTTTCTTCTTTTAAATCTGTTGCACTTAGTTGCTAAAGCCTCGGCTCCCCCCCCCCCGCCCCCTCATCCTGGTCCGATCGTGACTCAAAGCTTCGTGTCTGCCAGTCACTTTGCAATGGGATTCAAATCCCATTCCTGCTTTTTCTTCCCAACTGCTCACATCCTCCTCCCTGTGACTCGCTGCAACCCCCGAGGGTTTGCTTTCCACGCAGGTCACAGTGCACTGCAGATCACTCCCAGACGGCCCCCGGTCTGAAATAAGAGACCCGGGAGGGGGGGGGTGGAGGGGGGGGGGGGGTGGTCTCCTTTTCCTTCTTCCCACAGAGACCATGAGAAGTGTGAGTATGGCGTTTCCAGTCAAACTTTCACTCACTCGACTCGTGGAGAGTTTCTTGGTCGCTTTGGTTAGAAATTGTATTTAATAAGTGAAGTAGCAGCACGGATGTACAAATAATGTATGACATTATGGACGTGAGAGACCGAACACACAGTAGACACAGTTAGAGTTTGGACATTTTTCCACAGGTTATTATTGAGCGTATAGGCCTGGTGAGCATGGTATACATGAAAAAGCCCATGCTTTAGTTTATACTTTGTAGTTTATATAGGGTAGAAAACATGAACGTTTGTTTCTATCACACACACACACACGCACACACACACACACACACACACACACACACACATACACACACATACACACACATACACACACATACACACACACACGCGGTTACATGTACACCGATCGTATGCGGCAGCGCAGGGCTTGTCCACCGATACGAGTTGAATGAAGAAGATCGTCGTCCACAATGGAGAAAATATATCACAAAAATCACACACAAGTATATATACCGTCAAATCACTGCCATTGATTACAATACAACACTTTATAAAAGTGTACATATGTATAGATGCTGAAGATAATAGTATATAGTCCCTTGTGTCTCAAAAGAAAAATTCACAGTGCTATATATGTACGTATATATATATATATATATATATTTCCTCTTTTTACCTGTGTGCCCCTGAGGCCAAGAGGCCTGAATTGAATACTGACATATTCCATATCGATAGTTTTATCCGAGATAAATATATTGTATCAGAGAGTATGTCAATCGAAGTCCGGATGTGGCCCACATAGTAACTCGCAATGAGCAGAAGTGCTGTCATTTGTACAGGAGCGCCCTTCTTCTTCATCGTCCCATTCTTCGGGGGGGGCGTCACATGTCCAGCGTAGTTAAGAGCAGCATCTAATTAGAGCGCACACTGGTTCCAACACAAGGCATGAATGAATAATAAGTGTGTGTGTGAGAGTGTGCGTGCATATGTGTGTGTGTGTGTGTTTGTGTGTGTGTCCGCCAGTGTGTTTTGATGGGAAATGAAAAGCGAGGATTATTAACTAATTATTAACGCTGTCTTGATTCACATGTTCCTGTTCCTTCCTCGCCAAGGAAGGGGAGGGGTTGGGGGCGGCGGGGGTCATTTTATTTGCGAGCGTTCAGCTGCATCCTGTTGAAAGAGTCTTCCTCTTCCGCTTGACCAGTCGTCAAGAGCCCCCGTCCTGCTTCGCTACCGCTTCCTCCCTCACCCCCCTCTCTCTCTCCCTCCCCCCCCCCCCCTCTCTCTCTCCCTCCCTTTGTCTCTCCCTCTCTTCTTTATGGGTTTGCAAACATGACTGGGGCCGCAGCAGCTGGTCAGTCACTGTCCTTGCGGATGCTGCCGTTGGTGGGGTGATTGTTGGGCTCGGGGCTCTTGCACTGGATGCTGGTGCCGTTCACGGCCCCGGTGCTGGTCACCTGGCTCTCGGAGTAGCACCAGCAGCACAGACACGACTGGAGAGGGAAGAGAGAGGGAGGGGGAGGGAGAGGGAGAGGATGGGGGGGGAGGGATGCAAAGTGGGAGAGAAAGTTAGGACACAGGTAATCTGGGATCCAGCAGTCCTACTGTGTTAGAGCAGAGCTTCTAGGGGGGGAGACGGCACAGAGCCTGGGCCCGGAAACCAGAAACTCCTCGCAGTTTCCTGATTCCTGTTGTCCTTTATGGACACTTTTTTTTTTACAGTTTACAGTTCAGTTGCTGGCCGAGTTTGTGTTCGCTAATTACGAGATCCCTCGAAAGACAAATGTGAAGCGAAAGAAAGCGAAACGCCCCGTTCACCCACATTTTAGCTCGTCTGCCATCAGACGTTAGATATTGATCTAAAGTCTGATTTGTGCGGGCACAGGTTAACACTTCTATTTATCAGACTTTTATCTGATAATTATTATTATATTATTAATAAACGTACGGTGAATTTTAGATTCAGGTCATCAAGATTAAGGAGCAGGTAGGGGTCAGGGATGTTTGCTCAAGGATGCCTACAGGTTAGGCTGTGGACGTCGGGATTCGAACCCAGAACCTTTGCGGCAGAGAGACAAAACCCTAACCGCTAGAATATCCAGCAGACCAACATGCAAATACACACGCGCACACACGCAAGCGCACACACACGCGCACACACATACTCACATATACACACGTACACACACACTGATAGAGAGAGTTGAGACATGGCTTATCTCTAGCCTGGGTCCTTTTGACAGACATGTTCAGCATGTGACCCCAGTCAACCAAATGAGCACCTATAAATCAAGGGCCAGCATTACATGTCCCATACGGGATGTCATCACCCCCTGGGCCCCCGGGGGCCCAGGGGGTGGGAGAACAGGGGAGCCAGTCCACTGTTTGTTTAACTGATCAGATTAGCTTGTACTTTGTGTGTGTGTGTATGTGTCTGTGTATGTGTCTGTGTTTGCGTGTGTGTGTGCATGTGTGTGCGCGTGTTGCGCGTGCACATGTAACTTTGTTTATACGTGTGTTTTTGTATACGTGATCTATTTAAATATGACTTTACCTAACTCCTCCTCCCGCCCTCCTCTTCCACACACACACTTGTACCGATACAATCTGTAACATGTGTGAAATCTACGGTCTACAGGGGAATCCACTGTACCTTGAAGCAGTTCTTGAACCTCTTGCTGACGAAGTAGAGGATGATGGGGTTTATGCAGGAGTTGATCGTCGCCAGGTTGTTGCCGAAGTAATCCAAGATCAAGAGCAAACTGCAATCGAAAGAGACGTGACGTCATTAGAAATCCAGCTGTGACGTGTGTGGTGCTTCCCAGCGTTTACCTTACAGCTAAAAGCTTATAAACCTCAAGTCCATAGACCTTTTGAGTCATGTGTGTCCAACCTTAAGGTTTAAAGGATGGGAAAAGAGTGGGTGGCGGGGGGGGGGGGGGGGGCGGGTGGTGACTCACTTGAACAGATCACAGCGGGACTTGTCGGTCGGGTCGTACACCATGTACTTGAGGATCCGGCTGAGGTGCAGGGGGAACCAGCACAGGGCGAATATCAGAACCAGACAGAAGACCGCCTTGGCCACCTCCCTCCGCTGCGGATAGAGACGACACACACAACACACCACATACACACACACACACGCACACACACCGAAAAACACAACATTTAAATGGAGATGAGGACATCTGTGCAAGATAATAATGATAATAACAACAGTAAATGCCAAATAAAGCTAAAACCCAATAAATATAAACAATAAAATCCATTTGGGTTTATGGTTTTATCCAAAGAACAACAAAAGCATGAGTGCATAGACTCTAAGCATGGGTAGGGCCCCAGTGGGAATCGAACCCCTAACCCTTTGTGTTTGTTTAACATTTTATTCAGCCACAAAAAGCTCGGGATTAATAATCTCTTTTCCAAGAAAAATAGGCAAAATGAAGTTACAGTGAAATAAAATGTGCACCAATGCACATTTTGTTCATCATTATTTGAAATGAAGTGCAGGTCCAATTGAGCCCAATTAACATCGTCGGTTCCAAGTGAGTAGACCATTTCATCGTGTTTTCAGCTCAAAACACAATCTCTTGTGTTTGAGATGTGTGGGTGTGAGCTCACCCATTTGAGCTCACCCGTTCGAGGCGTGAACTCACCTGTTTGAGGTGCTCACTCAGGGCGATGCGGAGGCTCCCGTTGCGGTGGTTGAGCATCTCGTAGGTCATCAGCGTGTAGAAGATGGCCGTGCACATCAGCGGCATGCAGAAGTAAAAGCCAAACAGCCACCAGTCCTTCACGTCTATATAGTACTGCAACAAAACACACATTCACTTACTACGCGCTCCCGCTCGCCGCGATACACGGGTGCAAATGTGGCGAGGAATCGTCCACTAAGATGAGATCATCCAATAAGAGGGTTGAATGACCCCTGACCTTTGACACTAACTGGGCTAGGGTTCAACCGGGCTCATATAGTGGGAATGGATGGGTTCTGTTTATAAAGTAAAAACTAGCAAACATACACTGTGGTACACATGTATCATGTTGATCACACATGTCTAAGTTTAAATCCTTTCTGTGAATGTAATAAAACACACATTCTGGGTTATAACCTGTCAAAAATTAGACGGGTTTGATCTTGAAAGAAGTCTTCCCTGTGAAACGGGACCATGTGCTCCGCATGTCCCCGGCCAGACACCAAGGTTACATGTGTTCAAACCGGGCTTTATCAGCCACAAGGAGGAAACTCAAACGCTCCCAACCCTCGCCGTGGTTGGGCTTCAAATACGAGCCTGTCCTCCCCGACATGTGGCTCAGCCAGAGGCTTTCGAGTGGCAAACCTAAGTAATTGCACTTGTGGCCTGCAATCAATTATGTTCCCTAAGAGATAGAGCGAGAGAGAGAGAGAGAGCGAGAGAGAGAGAGAGCGAGACAGAGAGAGAGAGAGACAGAGAGAGAGAGAGAGGGGAAAAAGAGCTCCGATCGCCAAAATTTCGGTTGACCTTTTTTTTCTCTCCTCCAGACGTAGATGTGGGAGACGTCTAATGCGGTCTCACCACATCCTGAACCAGCCGTGGGGAGTCGGTGGTTCATGGATGGTTTAGTTGCTCATTGTTGACTATGGTGGCAGTAAAAAAAAAAAAAAAAAGCTAAAAGTTACTACTCTGTTGTGCTGATTGCTGAGATTTAATAACATGCACGTGTGACTTAAAGGTCTACCTCTTCGTAATCCAACTGCTGAGCATTTCCCTCAACCCTGCAAAACCTCCAGCACTCATTTATAAGAACTATTTATAAGTTTATAAGTTGGTTCTTTTGTACGATAATAATATATGCCATTTAGTGGACGCTTTTATCCAAAGTGTGTTACGATACCGCGAGTGCATACATTCACGTGCAACAAAGTACACATCGTTTACGACGTGTTCCCGCTTGCTGTGATAAACGGACGCAAATGTGGCGAAGGAAACGGAGGGGAAAGATCGTCCAATAAGATCAGAGATCGGCCGATAAGAGGGTCGAATGACCCCTGACCTCTGACGCTAACTGGGCTATGGTTCAACCAGGTGGGTTCTCTTTGTAAAGTCAAACCTAGCCAATATACACTGTCATACACATGTGTACCGTATCATTTTTGATGACACATGTTTAAGTCCGTCCGAGTATCTTGAGCATGCAGTTTGTACTGCAATGCATCTGGACCTGAAGAAAAGGACAACGAATACACCATGTTAGTACAAAAACAAGGAACGTCGAGAGGAACCCCGTACCTTCATGAAGTTGGTCTTGGGGTTGAGCATGCAGGTGTGGTAGGTCTCATTGCGGTAATCGAACTTGATGATGTCGAAGACCATGGCCTCCGGCATGGCCAGGATCATGGACAGCACCCATATGGAGATGATCTCCAGGGCCGTGAAGAGGGGGATGCCCACGCCCTGCACCCTGCTCCAAGACGCGACCGCTCTGTACCTGGAAGGGGCAGACGGACGCCATGTCACTCACAGCGCAACGGTACAACGGCATACGCAACAAGTGAGCAAGACCTTACCGTTTACTATTGTACCGTCTGTTAGGCAGATGCTTAATGTTTAGGGTTAATATTTAGACACATGTCGTCATTTGGGAGAAAACGTGAGTCATGTTCTTGCCTAGAGGTTCATTGGGGATTGCGGACATTTGGGATCGAACACAGAACCTTCCAGCTGTGAGTCAAAGACCATATGCTCGACATCAGTGTTTAGGGAGACCTAGATCTTAATTAGCATGTGTCCCATTGATAAAATAGCTAATACATTTGTTAAAATCGTCTTCTGAAACCTCCATCTTGCCACTCGCAAATGAGTTTCTCTCCGTAACAAAACAGGAAACACTGCGTAACTCCGCCCCTTTGCTCTTTCTAGTTTCCTGCCTCGGCGCTGCGCAGTCTCCCACCCAGAAGTTCAATTATAGTATAGCATTGTCGAACTTCCGGCTCCAAAGGCAATAAGGCAGTATGATGAGTGTGTTCAGGCGTTAATGAATGGAGACGATCAATTGTTTATTTTTAAAAATCTAATATTTATATTTTGCGATGCCTCCAAAAAATGTCCCATATTGGCAGGGAGTCTAGTCTGTTGGCTCCTTGTTTTGCTTGTTTGTTTCATTAATGGATGCCACTTGTCGAAATGTTTTAGTAAAATCCTCCCATCAAGATTTTATGGCAAAAACGTCTATCTATTTTTCATGACACATTTGAATTCTCTGTCGAAACAACGTGATGCCATTTATATTTTACCGGGTAGTAATGTATCCACCTTTTGCTCTTCCCCCAATATTGAAAGATAGATACAATACACAATAGACCAAAGTACTTTGATAATACACATGCAGTCATGGTACACATTTCCTGACACAACAAATTGAGCATGCATGTTGTTGAAAAAAACATGTCAGCGGGAAGTTATGATTATTAAAACTGCATCTTATTATATCCTAACCAAACCTTATAAGACATAATTATATTGAAATCAGCAAACATCGATTCGTTTACATCCTTTCATGGAGCTGAGTCTCAACTCCTATAAGGGAACTTTTTTTTTTTAGCTCTATGAAACACAAACGTTAAATTTAAATATGTTTTTAGTAACTTATTTATTTTCATATTCTAATTCAAACATTTTGTGTACATAGGGAAATGGAAATGGAAAACAATGGACAACATCCTTCGATTAAACTTTTCGAATATGTTTGTGTGTGTGTGTGTGTGTGTCAGGGCTGGAATGGGACGGAAAATCGGCCCTGGCATTTTGGCACAGACCGGTCCATCACAATGTGATCACACTGGGCTTTAAAGAAGTGATTGGGCCAGCCCAGTGTTAATGAAAAAAAAACATTTAAAAAACAAGTTTAGAGGAATAAGTGAATCATTGGCCCACCGGGAAAGTGTCCGGTCTGCCAGATGGCCAGTCCAGCCCTGGTGTGTGTGTGTAAGGACTTACATGATGTATGAGGATGTGCAGCGTGTGTGTGAGTACTGACCTGTCCACGCTCAGGGCACAGAGGTTGAGCACGGTGATGCCCGCCGAGGCCTTCTGCAGGAAGGGCACCATCTTGCACAGACACAGGCCGAACATGGTGCTGGCGAACGGCCACTCGGAGACCAGGAGCTGTCACAAAAAAAACAGTCAACACATCACATTATCACAGTGGACAAGCGATCCACACACGTTACATTTTCGTAGTGAACAAGCATCCACACAGGTGACCTTATCATATTGTGCCGTCTAATATTGAAGCCTACGTCGCCATTTTACACAATTGAGGCGAAGCAAAATATTTTTTTAAATGTGATACTTTCTAACGTTGTACAAACGTCAACACATACAGTAACTATAGCAATACACAAAATGAATATGTGGCATCAAATATATGTTTTTTCTAACAATACTATGGTAATTGTGTTGATGCTGAGAAAGATGTTTGGAAATACGTGACCTGCTTTCTAAAATGGTCAGCGTTCATTTTGCTTGCAATGTTGATACATAATATACACGCATATATCCAGCAAACCTTAGTTCCTCACCTAAATGATAACTTTATACTAGGGATGTCCGATATTATCGGCCCACCGATATTATCGGCCGATATTGGCATAAAAAATCAATATCGGAAAATATCGGTATCGGTTTTTAAAAAAGCTCAAAATGACTAAAGTGGCCTATGGCATGTTATACCTTGTTGGAAAGCTCTAATTCTCCTGAGTCGAATGCAAGCGACCATTTTCTGTTAGTACAAAGACAGTGTGAAATAAATAAACACTTTGTTTGAAATAATTTCAGACATCTGTTATGTTTCAAGTGAGGACGTGGTTTGATGACCATCATGATCATCAAACGCGCCGTCTCAATAACAAGCCTGGGCATGTGCGGCCGTGTAGCGGGACGCTAGTTGTAGCTGTAGTTATGTCGGTGGTTTCCTGAGATAGTCAATGACTATCTCAGGAAATGTACTATGATCTAAGCTGTTTCTTGGAAACAAAATATTAATAAATAAATATGGCACTTTTTTCCATAAATTAAATTGAAGTAGTTGTCATATTTTCTATAAACTCTAAATATTGTATGATGTTACCTGAAATTAGTTTGGGTGTAAAACACGGCCGCATATATCGGTATCGGTATCGGTTGATATCGGTATCGGAAATTAAGAGTTGAACAATATCGGTTATCGGTTATCAGTAAAAAAGCCAATATCGGACATCCCTACTTTATACATATCTCAAAAGAGACATCCTTTAAGCAGGTCATGGAAACAGCCAGCTACGCATTTCTGCTATCGTTTCTTTTTTCCCCCTGCGCTTTTGTTTCGAGTCCTGTTGTCGGAAAGCCCCGAAAAAGTGGGGAAAAGGGTATATATATATATATATGTTTAAAGACGCCGGAGGAAGCTGTCTTTCCCAGGCGCATCCTGGCTCGCTCTATTGTTGACTCGGGCTGTGCTGTGTTTAATCACGGAGGAGGAGGAGGAGGAGGAGGAAGAGTCGAGGAGGGTCCGGGGGCCGAACGTCACTCCTGGGTTCTCAGCCTTTGTGCGGAGCGGCTTTATTTTTAGCAGCGACGTCAGGACCCCCCTTAGGAAGCTAAGCCCCAAGCAAAGCCCATCCACAAAGCTAGTGATACACACCCGACGTGACACTGTACGTGAACCGCATGCCGACTGTCTGCTATCCCCGCGCTGAATGCGATGTAATGATGCCATGCGGTTTGAAAGAAGGGGGGAAATAAAATGTGCACAGTAGTGCAGACTGAAGCGAAACAGCGCTGCACATTTTGCAGACTGCTAAACTCCATAATTCAGGATAAGCAGCCGCTGACGAAGGTCTGTCTGCTCAAGGCCATGTGTGTACGTGTGTGTATGTGTGTGTGTGTACGTGTGTGTGTACGTGTGTACGTGTGTATGTGTGTGTGTGAGTGTGTGTGTTGTGTGTGCATGCGACTACAGCGTCATCCCCTTCCCTTGTGTTTATTTAACTTGCCGTTTCCCTGGTTCTCACATTACCCACCCCCCCCCCCCCCCCCTCCACCCCCCCCAACCCCAGAGATAAGGGGGGTGGGCTTCAACAAGTTCAAGCCCTCTCTCTCTCTCTCTGCACCAGACACACAGTCCCTAATACTGGGTGAGCAATGCAATGCTGGGAACCCGGCGGCGGCGGCGGCGTGCGTCGACGACACGGCAAGCGGGTATACCTTGTAGACGGCGGGGGGGATGCCGACGGTGATGTAGATGAGGTCCCCCAGGGCCAGGCTGGCGATCAGGGCGTTGGGGCCGTTCCTCATGCTCTTGTTCTGGTAGATGATCCGCAGCAGCGTGGCGTTGCCCACCAGGCCCACCACCAGCACCAGCATGGAGATGACCGTGTTGATGTACTTGAAGGGCGTGCTGATGGACGGGGGCCTGGTGCAGGCCGGAGGGCCCCTCTTTATCGTGGCGTTCCCGGTGCCACGGAGGTCCGGGGGCCGCAGGGTGGAGCGCAGGGGGACGTAGACCGAGACCTCGTCCCCCTGGGCGTCGCTGCCGTTTATCTGGCACATTCCTCCGCAGGCGGCCATAGTGACCATTAGGGCCAACACACGTATGCCCATTATAGAACGCATTCCACCGCTTTCCACTGATCGACGGATAACAAGCGTCCCGATCGTATCACTGGCGAGAGAGAGAGAGAGAGAAAACACAATTTGAGAAAAGGGAAATACATTTCCTGTGTTTATACAAAAACAATTTTTAAAAAAGCGTTGTCAATTTTGCACGGGCGTGATCAACGGACAAATAAATAAAATAAAATCAAAGTGCCCCCACCGAATATCCCGAGTCCTCTGACCCCACAAGCAGCAGTCAGCAGATTACAAACCTCTACACCCGATAAAGCAACACTTACGCCTATTTTAACCCGGAGGGGTGTTTGTCAGTTAACACTTAAGTTTGACAGTAACCACTGTCCTCCTCTCTCCAGCTGATTTGAGGAAGAGAGAAAGGGCAAGGTCCTCAATAATTCAAAACGGCGGCGAGAGTGGAGAGTGTTTTCTAGTCCTGCTGCCAGGACAAACCCACAGAGATGTTCTCCTCTGCTATTCCTGGAAGGAGAGGCACTAAAGAACGGTGTGTGTGTGTGTGTGCGTGTGTGTGTGCGGGTGCGTGCGTGTGTGTGGCTGGACAGCGTAACGTCCACTCGTCCTGTTTAGACACTTGAGAGTAGCCTTGCAGGGTTTGCAATTGTTTGAACCGTGTGTCGGTACGGTGATTTTTTTTTGTTCCTCCTTTCTCCCGGTGCTGTTTCTAATTAAGACTGCCCCGGCTTGCGGTGGGAAAACAAAGGAAACCAAACAACGGCTACGGCTGTTATCTGTGTATTTACAGGAACGGATACTTTAGCATTGAATTCCTGTAAATACACACACAACAAGACCCACCATTTTTGGTCACACAACACCAGAAAGCATCCATTATTCCAGTCTACTCAAAAAAACAAAAAACAAAAAATATATTGTTTTGTTCAATGACAGACACTTCTGAGAGAACATTTTTGCAAAAATACTTTAAAACTTAATTCAACCATACACCTCCACCATTATGGCCTACAACTACTACTACTGTAGGCCTACTCATAATGCAAAAATAAAGAATAAAGCGTATACCACACCATACTTTAATGGAACATCGAATAGCACAATAGTTTAAACTAACTTTTTAAAATAATACTCTTTTTTTTTTAAACTAACTTTCACTAAACTAAACTTTCACTTTAGCGACAACAGTTGAACCAGCGGTTATGAGACAACAATGGAGCCAAGTTTTCATCATCCCATGTCCTCCTCATTCTCATCCCATCTCCTCCTCATCCTATCTCCTCCTCCTCCTCCCTATCCCAATCTCCTCCTCATCCCATCTCCTCCTCCTCCTCCTCCTCCCTATCCCAATCTCCTCGTCATCCTCATTCCATCTCCTCCTCATCCCAATCCCATCTCCTCCTCATCCTCATCCCATCTCCTCCTCATCCCATCTCATCCTCATCCTATCTTCTCCACATCCTCATCCCATCTCCTCCTCATCCCATCTCCTCCTCATCCTCATCCCATCTCCTCCTCATCCCAATCCCATCTCCTCCTCATCCTCATCCCACCTCCTCCTCATCCCATCTCCTCCTCATCCTCCTCCCCCATCCCTCCCCGGTAGAGCCAGAAGAGCGGGACCCGGGCCGCCGTCGCCGACGACACCGAACAGCCATTTAGCAGCCATCCCTTCAAGTAGGCCAGCATCACAGTTTAGCATCAGCAGCACCGCACCGCTGGGATGCGGAGAGACGTGACAGCGGCAACGCGAACCGATCCCGTCCAATCAATAATAAATGCGTTTTGGTTTTGCTTTTTTTTTTTGTACCTACCGCTTTCTAAAATGTCTGCCTCGTGGCCCCCCCCTCGGAAACCGTCAGGCAAACTTTGTGCGGAGGGCCCCCCCAGACACCTGGATCACACCGCATGGGTAATTACCGCGCTATCAAAGCCGCGCCGCCGCGTCCCGCTTGGTTTGCGCGCCGCGTCCCGTCTGCCGCTCCGAGGAGCCGCCGCGGCGCACGGGGTTTCCTGTGGAGAGCCGGCGTGTGTGTGTGTCTTGGTGTGCGTCCGCCGTGTGTGTGTGTGTGTGTGTGTGTGTGTGTGTGTGTGTGTGTGTGTGTGTGTGTGTGTGTGTGTGTGTGTGTCAGCAGCAGCAGCAGCAGCAGCAGCAGCACAGCAGCAGCACAACACTTTGACTGGGGTGGGATATTAAATCTGCACCTCCCTTAAGTCGGTAACAGACTGGGCCTCCCCCTTTGGAAAACATCAGCCCCCCCCCCTCTCTCTCTCTCTCTCTCTCTCTCTCTCTCTCTCTCTCTCTCTCTCTCTCTCTCTCTCTCTCTCTCTCTCTCTCTCTCTCTCTCTCGCTCCCCCTCCCTCTCTCTGTCTGCGAGGCACGCCTGCTGACAGCCGTCTCCGGGCCACAGAGTTGCATATAAACACACACAGGGCCGGAGCCAGGGGCCCTGGGAAACCAGAGGGGCCCCTGGCGGCCCCCTTTCTCCTTCCACTCTCTTATCCCTCTAACCTATCATATATAACTTCTTTATTAGATGGCACACCTGTTAGTGCTGTGATAGTAGATAGTAGTAGATAAGAATAAAATAATAATAATAATAATAATTACAATAATAATAATAATAATAATAATAATAATAATAATAACGACAATAATAATAATAATATAAAGAATAATAATTACAAAATAATTAAATAATTATATATATATATATATATATATATATATATATATATTAATAATAATAATAAAATCATTCTAATAATACTATAATGCATTTCTAAGTACTGAATCACACTTTTCGTTGATAAAAGTCTAAATAATATCACAGTAATAAAAAAATTGTAAATACTTTTATAATGACATAATAAGTCACATTCCAACATGAATAACGCATGCATGTCATTCAACTACTATTAATAACTATTAAACGACTATCATTAAGGCGCAGTCGGAAATCTTGCTTGGTGGTCAGAAGCCACTGACCTTTCCAAACCCAGAATGTCAGAGGAAGGTTTGTGTACGCCAAACGTACGTGCAAACGCTTCCTCACACACAAGCCGAGGTTGGATAAAGCAGAGGAGCATCTGGGAAGTCAGGCCTGGCGATGTGAAGCTGTGGTGAACTCTGGAGGGAAGGTCCAGAGGAAATGGGAGCTTACCGTCAGCCATTACTTGTTTACACTAACGGCTGTTTGGGTGGCCAAGCTGAGACTGTTTAGCACGTAGAGCGTTTGTATTATTAGTGTTATTATTTTATAATAATAATACGTCTTGTTGTTGTTATTATTATTATTATTATTAGTAGTAGTAGTAGTAGTAGTAGTAGTAGTAGTAGTAGTAGTAGTCATAGTATAACTGTTATACAATAATAACAATAATAATAATAGGCCTGATACTACTACTAATAATAATACAGACTGTCCTCCAACTCATACGCTCACTGTTGTCGTTTTGCATGCACCCGAATTTACGACTCATTGTTACGTTTACCGTAACCTCCGGCCCTAAAAGGCTGACTCCACTTTTCGTTGTACGACCGTTAATATGTCACTTTATTAAGTTTTAAAAACATTTCAGGCAAGAAAGTAACAACGTAGATCCCAAATACGTAGTCAATTTGTCCAAATATAGCCTATTTTAAAATTTGCTTCCGACGTTGCTATACAACTGTCATGCTAGCAACGGTACGAAGTAAACTCATTTCCGGCTGTTTACAAAATAAAAGCTTAGAGACAGTGACAATGCTTTTGTTTTGAAGACAGGATATGAAAACCTCTACTTCTAGCTAACTTTACCTTAACCCTAACCCTAACCCCTAACTCTAACCCTAACCCCTAACTCTAACCCTAACCCTAACCCTAACCCCTAACCCCTAACTCTAACTCTAACTCTAACCCTAACCCCTAACTCTAACTCTAACCCTAACCCTAACCCCTAACTCTAACCCTAACCCTAACTCTAACCCTAACTCTAACCCTAACCCTAACCCCTAACTCTAACCCTAACCCCTAACTCTAACCCTAACCCCAATCTAACCCTAACTCTAACCCTAACCCTAACCCCTAACTCTAACCCTAACCCTAACCCCCAACTCTAACCCTAACCCTTAATATCACCCACAATGCTCAAAGGCGAAAAGTATGTGTATCCCCATGTGACGGACGGGGGGCGCTGGGGGCGCTCTTTGAAAAAAATGCTCCAGTGGGTCGTATTCTAGTGCATGAACAAACGACAACAGTGAGCGTATGAGTTGGAGGACTTGTTGTAATAATAATAATATGTAGGCCTGTTTAGTTAGTGAACAGTTGAACATCATTGTTGTGTTCTGCGTTCAGCGTCTGGATGCGGAGGACAGGTCAATACTGAGTGATGTGAGCAGCCCTCCATCAATGTCCATTATGAATCCCAAATCTATACAGGGGATGGAGCTGTAATCATTAGCCGCACTGAGAGCAGGAAGGCGGCGATCGGAATAACTCAGGTTTTCCTCTCCTGCTGTCCAGGAGCCCAGACATCGGTCTGATGGGGAACACATCACAATATTAATGATAATCATGGTCGTGTTTTTGTCTTTTGTTCAGTCTCGCGGAAATCAATATCAGTAAAGTAATTCTTAAATAGGAGTAAAATGAATTAATATAGTGGTTTAACCTGTTTTATTGACTGTAGGAAGGAGAGGGGCTTATTTCGATTTTGTGGTTCTTTCTGTTTTTTCTTAATAAACTGCTTTTTCTACTTAAAAAGTAACTCTGTGCAACAAATGAATCCTTAGAGTTATAGGCTTATAGTTATAGTAATTGTTAAGTCAGGAAATGGACATATACCTTGCCATTCTAGTGAATGTTGATATATGGAATGCATTCATGCACTATTGTGCACGTATACGCACACACAGACACACGCACGCACGCCTGCAGGCACGCACGCACGGCTGCACACACGCATGCACACTCACACTCACACACACACACACACTCTCTCTCTCTCGCTCTCTTACACACACACACACACACACACACACACACACACACACAATCTCTCTCTCTTACATACACACACACGTGCACGTCCAAACAAAAACAGATCCTTGATTAGCTGATCGGAAAGCTCTCAGACCGACAAAGTTCAAAGGTCACAAGGTGATTGACTATCCTCAGTTGACTATCCCACGGGTTTCCTTCTTCTGTGTTTTGTAACACATGTGTTGCCACTAACATTCACTATGCTATGTTACATGATATCTGTTTCCTTACGATATTTTCCCTGCTGGCTGCATGGTGTGATGTCCTTTAATAATGCAGAGCAGTGGATCAAGTAACATGCCAGAGGAAAACACAAATGTTATAAACTTTTTAATACTAGCACATGTATGGATCATAAAACGCTGCACCAAAAGGTCCTCCTTAATTCGATGCCACTCCCTCCCATCTCCAAAAAAGGGGTTTTATGCTAATAATCCTGCTGCTGATTCAACTTAATTGGGTAATGCCAATATTTACTGGCATTTAAATTTAAAAGGGTTTTGTTGTCTTTAATTCTACCAATGAATATATTATAGCCTCTGAATTAGTAATGGTCAATGTTGGCGCGTATTTAATTGATTGGAAAGTGATTTGCTGAGGAGATCACATTTCTTCCTCCATTTTTCGTATTTTTTTCCTCTTTAAAAGTCCCCTGATTGTTGGCAGCCTCTACTCCATTTTAACTTTTGAGACGGGGGGGGGGGGGGGGGGGGGGGGGGGGGGGGGGGGGGTTAGTTGAGTCTTTGTTAGTCAATTCATTAATCCATAAATGATGAAACCTTTACCTGTTCCAAGTTGCTTTGACTTTCATGTTGTTGTTGTTGTGTTGACTTGTTGTTTGGGTCTTAATCAGGTATTAATGCCATTCCGTGTGAACTCAGAGATGGCAGCCTGCCTAGTAATTCATATGCTTGTTCTCTGATGGCATCTGTCGAACTGTGCTCTCTGCATATTGGTACATACCCTGTGGGAAACTCACTCTCAGGCCGGGAGGGAGCGAGGATGAGAGATCCCTCCTAACTGGGGCACTTGTTCCAAACGCAAAAAAATAATAATAGAAAGAGGGGGGGAAAAAGGAAGGGAAGAAGAGACAAATGGATGGATGGATGGATGGAAGGATGGATGTGTGGATGGATGGATGGATGGATGGAAGGATGGATGGATGGATGGATGGGTGGATGGGTGGGTGGATGGATGGATGGATGGGTGGATGGATGGGTGGATGGATGGGTGGATGGGTGGATGGATGGATGGATGGATGGGTGGATGGATGGGTGGATGGATGGGTGGATGGATGGATGGATGGATGGGTGGATGGATGGATGGGTGGATGGATGGGTGGATGGGTGGATGGAAGGATGGATGGATGGATGGATGGGTGGATGGATGGATGGATGGATGGGTGGATGGATGGATGGATGGAAGGATGGATGGATGGATGGATGGATGGGTGGGTGGATGGATGAATGGATGGATGGGTGGATGGATGGGTGGAAGGATGGATGGGTGGATGGATGGATGGATGGGTGGGTGGATGGATGGATGGATGAATGGGTGGATGGACGGATGGATGGACGGATGGATGGGTGGGTGGATGGAAGGATGGATGGATGGGTGGATGGATGGGTGGATGGATGGATGAATGGGTGGATGGATGGATGGATGAATGGGTGGATGGGTGGATGGATGGATTGTTAACTTAATTTAATTCAAGGTAAGTTAATGCAACCTTTACAAGCAGTTGTAATCGGGAGGAGGTAGACTTTGTCACACCAATCACGATTTAGAAGATAATTATAATTCGTTGAGTTATTGGCCCAGAACAATCCTTGGTCTTTAATTCGAGTTGACAGAATGGTTTAGAAAGGAATTTACATTTTTTATTATACGAGACGCCAGGAGGAAACATCAGTTCATTAATATTCGCCAAAAGTAATGACGTGCATTGATGCATCTATTAGTTTAAAGCAATCATTTACAAGTGTTTAATCCAATCAACGTGGGTCACAGGGACAAATATCTGCTATTTGTGCAAAATTTTGTACATTTTTCATATCGACATAATATTTTTAAAATATTATAGATATCTTCCTTATTATATTAGTGTCATTGTTTGCATATCGACGTTTAAAAACATGACACAAAATATTGTAGATGTTTTTTTTTAACATCGCTTTATTTTATTTTTCATGTGGAGGGATTTGAAGAAACTTTAAGGTAGAGGAGGGAGTCAAGGTGAACTCTGAACAAATGAGTCTTGAGTCCCTTTTGCGGGAAAGCTGGCTCTTCCCCGCTGGAGCGGCTAAACATAGCGAGGTCTGGACATCCCCAGAACAGCTGATAGCTGTGTCTCTCTAGCAGGGACCTCACCGCCGCTGGACATACATTGGTACACATAATCAGTCTGGTCTCAACATAGTCTGCGCTACCAGATAAGGGCTGGAGCCGCGGCGCATGACACTCTGCTATCAGGAAGCCACTGAACACACATTCGAAACGTCTGACACTTTACTGCCAGCTTACATCTGGCAGAGTAGTACAGCTGTAGGATTGCACTGGTTTTATGGGCAAGTACAAGACAGCACCCTTGCATGCACACACAGTGTGTGTGCACGTGTGTGTGTGCATGTGTGTGCGCGTATGTGCGTTTGTATATATGCCGAAATAATACTCAGTAAAGAAAGAAGAACATCGTGTGGAAAACAACTTGAATACTTGATGTGTCGTCAATTCGTCATGGAAACCGCCAAACCATCACTTTTCCAAATAACATCTGGGAATCATTTTGGAGTGGACTGGTAAACACAGCTGTTAATACTGACCCGGTCCACCACCACCACCACCACCACCAAACACCACACACGCTCAGGAGAAACCCTCAGCCTTGCTGGGGGAGATACTGCGGAGGAAACAGTGTTTTAAACCTCGCACCTCTCGCACAACACTTTCCCACCAACACAGACACAAACTAAACCGTTAAACATTGAATATTCTCGTTTGCGCTAAAGGCCAAATTCTACCAGTTGAGGAGGTTCGCATATATGTTCACCGTCTTTGTATGAAGGTTACCAGATGTCACTGAAGTAGTGACCTTTGATGATTTGAGGCGACTTTTGGAGACTTTTGGCGACTGTGCTCTTTACGGTGGCTATTCGACGTGGAAGTTTATTTCCGACTGCAGGTTAAGTCGCTAAAGTTTTGCGAGCGATAAAAAGCCAGCCTGCCTTATCTCCCCGGGAGCCACAGGTGGTAAGCGGGGGGTGTGGGGTGTTTCAATGAAATTCTTTTACATCCATTCCTCGCCAGGCAACCACATGGATGTGCTTGTCGCTAACGATGGCAATCTGTCAAAAGCGAGCCTGTCCCCCTTAAGCTTCATGCCAACTACCCTTCGCTTTCCTCCTCCTCCTCCTCCTCCTCCTCCCTCCTCCTCCCTCCTCCTCCTCCTCCTCTTGTTCTTCATCTTCTTGGCCCACATCTCCACCCCACGGCGTTCGAATACAGCTGCCGATCCGCTGGGTTCACAAGGACCTTTGTTTTTCTCCTCTTTCTCTGACCCTGAATCATCCTGCACTCGTTCTGCTGCCCTGATTGTAAACAGAGATGCTCTCTCTCTCTCTCTCTGTCTCTCTCTGTCTCTCTCTCTCTCTCTCTCTCGCTCTCTCTGTCTCTCTCTCGCTCTCTCTATCGCTCTCTCGCTCTCTCTATCGCTCTCTCTCTCCCTCTCTCTCTCTCTCTCTCTCTCTCTCTCGCTCCCTCTCTCTCTCTGTGTGTGTCTCTCTCTCTCTCTCTCTCTCTCTCTCTCTCTCGCCTCCCTCTCGCCCCCTGCTTTGATGTGGAATACCAATGTCCATTAGCACAACAGAGGGTTTAAATAATAGAGCAACGTACGACGAGTCGGAATACTAATAATAATAAAAATAATATGTCCATATTGTTATTTATATTCTGAGCACAGGAGGAGGATTAGTAGTGGTTATTAAATGTTGTTAAAGGCTTGCTATGTTTTTTCAAGTAGTAATTATTAGGTAAAGGAGTAGGAAAGGACAACATTGAGTGTGAGTGTGTTTTCTCTAAAAAAAATATGATCCATATGAATAATGACATCATTGACAGGACGGTACCACGGCTGTATGGCTGAATAAATATGACATATACCTGTATATTCTAATATGCAATAAAAAAGTAAGTAAGGTATGAGTAAGAGTACGTACATTTACAGTAACAGGATGATGCGGTATTTGAACCCCTGCATGTCGGCTGAGATAATGAAGACGGGACGCATGCCATGTCCTACCAGAGGTTAACGGTAAAACGGCGCTTACTGTTGATCCCGATGGGAAAGCGGATGGGAACGTCTTGATGTTCCCATCACTGTGATACGAAGGAAACCTCCCGTCCCTCCCACGGAGAAAGGCTATGAAACGGTTTCTCAGAGGTTAAAGGAGTTTGCTTCGATGTTTACTGTTTGGACATTTGAACTGCATTGAGTTATTGAGGTTCAACGGTTGAGACAATCAAATAAACTCAATAAGTCACACTTAGTGTACACACGTAAACACATAAACACACAAACACATAAACACGCACACACGCACGCGCACACACACGCACACACACACACACACACACACACATCTAGATGAAGTATGTTCAGGATACAACCATTAGGATTATTTTGCTTACAACATAAATAAATAAAAAAGAGTATCTGAAAATCCCTGATTAAAACTAAGAGTCAGGTGAATATGGATTTACATTTCTTTTAACATATTTGCACAGAACAGTGTTCGTAATTCACACAAACACTGTCAGTTTACATTTACATTTAGGGCATTGAGCAGACGCTTATGTCCAAAGCGGCTTAAAATAAGTACATTTGTCAGCAGAAAGTAAAACAACAGTATATCACTGTCGGTACAGCGAGGAAGAACAGGTTTCTAGGTGCACCATAGTTGCTAAGTTTAGCGATCCTTTCTGGTATATAGCATGGATAGCTCGGGTAAGATGCTATATGATGCTAAGTGCTACCTGTATTTTGTATTTAATTGCCAGGATGTAGGAGCATACAATAAAGGTTGGTATATAGGAGGGAGACTATGCAGAGTCACATCTCAGAGATCGAGCCAGCAGGCTGATCCCTTAGTCCGTCTGTGTGTGTGTGTGTGTGTGCGTGTGTGCGTGCGTGTGTGCGTGTGTGTGTGATGATGATGATGATGATGACGTGTAACAGTTCCCGGCAGAACACTGTTTATCCTCCGCGCTGATACATGGGCCACGGGGGGATTGCATACCCCGGACTGCCCCACCATCAGGACTGCGTAGGACTCCCCGCACACCCCCCCTCCTCCCCACCCCCCCCCCCCCCCCCCCCCCCCCCCCCCCCCCCTCTCCCCATACCCCTCTCCCACCCCCACACCCACACCCTTCAAAGCAAAGTCCTCCACTGAACGTGTGCAATAACTCTCCGGACGCTATCCTCCTCCCCATCGGTTGTGAACGAGGAGAGAGAGGTGTGTCTGGGACGGAGGGAGAGAGAGAGGGGGGGAGACGGAGAGAGATAAGGAAGGATGAGAAAGAGGGAGAGAGAAGCAGCATTAGAAGAGAGACCGAGAGAGAGCGGGAGGGAAAGAGAGGGTGAGGAGAGAGAGGGTGAGGAGAGACGGCCCGAGGTGAGGGTAAGATAGACAGTGGGGAGAAGAGATAGAGAGAGGTAGCCATGGAGAGTCAGAGCTGAGAGGGGTCAGAGGTCAGCAGGGAGGAGGCTGACCACATCTGGCAGTGATTACTGTGTCTGATGATGCACTGTAGGTGTGTGCGTGTGCGCGTGTGCGTGCGGCGCGCGTGCCTGCATGTGGCTATATGGAGATTTGTAAGGGGTTACTCAAAACACAAGTGGTTTCCCTCGGAGATAAGGGACATTTCGTGTTAAAAAACACATGACCACTTTACCACTTTACAAACTGCAGAGTATGACACTATCCGCGATCTGCAAACCCTGCCTCCTTCCTTTCCTTTCTGTATCCCCTGTGTATCTCCTTCATACTTTGAAGATAAGGAACTACCGAATGTCTTTAGTGTCTTGTAACTCTTCCCTCCTCAATCTGCTCAATGCCATGGGTGTCTTACGTTTTTCAACAATGAATATGAAAAAAAAGTATTAAAACCGTATATATGTTGCGTTTTTTCAAACAGTTTCTAACTAACCGTTGTAGTGTATTTTCTGTTATACATTTACAGGTTGTTCTTCTTATTTCTTTTATTCATCATATTCACTCATCCTATACATAAAGAATGTTTCTGTTTTAGGAGAAGAACACAGATGTGTTCTTCCACAACATATAGAGACATACAGATATCCCTAAAGGCCAACCGTGTACCATGAAGCTCTTTCCTATGGCCTTGGAAAGGCTTGCATACGTGATTGTGACAGTTTGTCGTTGATTGTAAATCCAAAACGTTATCTGCTAGATGGGAGTACAGCTTCGGTCTTCAGAAGCGAGCCAATTAAGGCATACCTGACTTGGTAAGAAGTGTGTGTGTATTAGAGAAATCAGGGCAGTTCAGACTCGGACCCCATTGGGCCGGTTCGAGAGGTTTCGGACAATTCAATGCATTGAATGACTTCCCGCTTGTGTTCTCTGTTAAATAAAAAGTTATTTACTCAGACACTTGTGAGAGCGGACCTCCATAATTTCATCATCCACACATCAGCATTCTGGCAGCCGAGGAGAATATACCACACCGTCCTCACTACGTGTGTTTTTACAGTTTGTACATGTCATCCGCGCGGATTGAGTGATCTCTGAAGCGCCAACACATCTGGATAATCAGGCTAATTAGCTGTGATTGCCACGGTCCACATGATATGCATATCTAAGAAGCTGTCAGAGCGATTAGCCTCCAGCACCAAGCGACCTCTGACCTTTATAATAGGGGTCTTTATTCAGGCCCCAGGGCCGCAACATGCTAGCAGGGGCCCACCTGTGTGAAACAATTAAAGCCAGGAAGCCGGCTTCTCAAAACACTGCAATACGACACTTTGAACTACTGAACAGACGTAACCGTGGTAATGGACAGAAATATATAATTAAGGGATTTTAATATAATATAGTTTCTCTTTAAAACTTCAAACGACAGCCGTCTCTATGACTATGACCTAATGAACTGCATCTTGAGGTCTTTTTTCGAAGATGTTTCTGGTATTCTGTCTTAAAGCAGAAGTTTTTTATTCCACTTTTTCATCATGCATAAAAAATTAGATATTTCATAAGAAAAAAATACATAGCAAATATTTGAAAAATAATACTGATGAAGTGCACTTTTTTAGGAACTATGAAGTAAGACGTTATTCTCATTTTTTAACCAATACAATAAATAAAATCAATTCAGTAGTTTCAGCTGGTCCAATCACTTACGCGCAATTATCGAAGAAACCTAATTAAATAAATACCAACATCAAATCAAAGTTTTCTCCTCTATGACCG
>JAOPHQ010005053.1:0-2500 GCA_030340625.1 Merluccius polli
GCAACAGAGCGGTAACCAGTGGAGAGTTGTAACTCTTCGAGTGCGCAAAAACACGAACACGAACATTTAGATTGCGTTTTGTACGATTGTTTGCTCAACAGTCAAAGTAAAAGCACACGTTTATATGAAGAGCACTGGAGGAATTTCTGCACGAAGTTCACTGTGTATGTTTTGCGTTAATGCTAACGCTATCGCGAGTGCTAACGCTAGCGCTGCGGCTAAGCTAACTTGATGTATAGATTGTATTCGGTCCACTACACGTGTAGTGATGCGCGGGAGAGGAGAAGACACGCTAAGGTGGCTGTGGTGAGACCCGGACCTGCTGCTGGTCCTGGACCTTGGTGAGACCCGGACCTGCTGCTGGTCCTAGACCTTGGTGAGACCCGGACCTGCTGCTGGTCCTGGACCTTGGTGAGACCCGGACCTGCTGCTGGTCCTGGACCTGTGACCGTTGGATTCAAGATGAGCCAGGAATCATTGCCGAGGTACCGCTCATTTTATTTAGCTCATTGAGGAGCGAAGCGGCCATTTTGTTTTGGGCTCTCAGTTTCACCAGAATCGATCCTGCAACGTTTTATTGGGTTTGCAGTGGTTTTAATGTGAGTGGGCCCACTGATACTGAATGTGTTTATGTGACCTTGAAGAGTTAATTAAGTTTGGCTTACTCAATACCTTTTGGGTTAAAGGTGAGTGTTTTACTTATTCTTTTACCGTAAGATTGTAAAGTGTGTTTCTTTAAAGGGAGAAAAAGGTCCATTTCATTTGGAAGTGTCGAAGATCATTCATATAATTTTATTTAATGTTTTCTATTTTCAAAACTCAACCTTTTGCAAAGTAAATATTTGAGTATTATTTGTCTTAAACCTGAGTAGTGTGATTTTATTGCATTTACGTGATAAGGGGAAAATGTTTATTGAAACTAAAACTCTAAAAGGTGAATTCATCAAAGGTGAGTTTATAAAAAAATTAATGCGTTTAATATAATAAGAGATCCAAGATAATGATTAAAACTGAGTTAATCAGGGTTAAAATACAGAAGAGAAGTACGTTGAAAGAACCCAAAAGCCCTGCCCTTATTTATGACTAGCGCTACATTAGTACACTATAGCACTAACATATAATATTATAACATATAATATTATAACATATAACGCTACTTCGCTCGCCTGTATAATAGTACAACTGGTTCCTGTGGGTGCTCAACCTTTTCGTTGGGTGCCTGTATGCTCGCGCTAAATGCTCTCGAATCGTTTTGACGAACTAAATTGGTAACGGATGTTTTGAGTAAAGACATTTCAATGGTTTGATCACCCGGACCCGTATTGTCCTTTAAGGGTCAAGGTCATGGATGTGTCAGTACAAGGTCATGGATGTGTCAGTACAAGGTCATGGATGTGTCAGTACAAGGTCATGGATGTGTCAGTACAAGGTCATGGATGTGTCAGTACAAGGTCATAGATGTGTCAGTACAAGGTCATGGATGTGTCAGTACAAGGTCATGGATGTGTCAGTACAAGGTCATGGATGTGTCAGTACAAGGTCATGGATGTGTCAGTACAAGGTCATGGATGTGTCAGTACAAGGTCATGGATGTGTCAGTACAAGGTCATGGATGTGTCAGTACAAGGTCGTGGATGTGTCAGTACAAGGTTGTGGATGTGTCAGTACAAGGTCATGGATGTGTCAGTACAAGGTCATGGATGTGTCAGTACAAGGTCATGGATGTGTCAGTACAAGGTCATGGATGTGTCAGTACAAGGTCGTGGATGTGTCAGTACAAGGTCGTGGATGTGTCAGTACAAGGTTGTGGATGTGTCAGTACAAGGTCATGGATGTGTCAGTACAAGGTCATGGATGTGTCAGTACAAGGTCATGGATGTGTCAGTACAAGGCCATGGATGTGTCAGTACAAGGTCATGGATGTGTCAGTACAAGGTCATGGATGTGTCAGTACAAGGTGATGGATGTGTCAGTACAAGGTCATGGATGTGTCAGTACAAGGTCATGGATGTGTCAGTACAAGGTCATGGATGTGTCAGTACAAGGTTGTGGATGTGTCAGTGCAAGGTCATGGATGTGTCAGTACAAGGTCATGGATGTGTCAGTACAAGGTCATGGATGTGTCCTCCTGTAAGTACTGAAGCTATGGAGGACTGAAGCTTGAAGCTGAGCTTTCTAGTGGTGCTGATCCTTCGTCTCTGAAAGTCGGGAGCATTCTCCGGTTTGCGTCACTTGTCTCTGTGTTTGCTGTCTGTGAAACTGTATCTGTAATCTTCCTAAGCCTTTCCCATTTGTTGTTGTCAGCGTTTGGACGCCCGGTCGGAGGGTGTTTCCAGGTCTTTGTTTGAAGGATGCTTAGGGACAGTTGGTTTCCTAGAGTGCCACCAGAAGTGTGTGCCTTGCATCTGCTCTCCAGCCAGGACTGCTTTCCGCTCTTCCCGGGATGAAAATGAAGCGTCCATATGACAATAAAGCGCTTACTCATTACTTGAAGCTAGGT
>JAOPHQ010005053.1:10000-30819 GCA_030340625.1 Merluccius polli
AATACAGTAATACAAAATACTTCTACGCGCCAGCGTCCAGGCAGCAGCAGACGCCAGCAGCAGCGGCGGCGGCCAGAGCCGCTTAAGTCATTGGCGGGGTTGAATAGCGGCCTTCGAGGCGTTGGCGCTCACGGCGGCGGTGGCGGCGGCGCCTGGTTCTGGAGGAGCGATGCCGGAGCAAACACACTCTGCCGGTTATTAGACGCCAGGCGAAATGACTCCTTAACAAGATGAAAGCTTTCTTTAGACAGCGCTGCGCTGCTGCATGGGTGGATGTGGGCAGGAATGGAGGGAGGGGATGGAGGGGAGGGTGGTGCACAGGTGCAGTTCTCCTGTGGCCTTCACCCGATACACACACACACACACACACACACACACACACCACCGGCATTGGACTGGCTTTCATATAAACTATGGCTTTCATCTTGTCCACTTCCATGACTGGTGTGGAGGAGAAGCAAAGCGAAGGCAGCGAAGGCGAGAGGAATGAGAGATTGGACCGGGCTTAACGTGTGGACTCACTGTAATCACTGTTCCCCCCCCGAGGAGAACCGCCTCATCCTCAGCACCGACTCTGTCTTGTGTCTTTGAGGGGAGCAGCAGCTTGAAGAGGAATTTACCCGGATCCACGTATGAGAAGACAGATGGAGAAAACAAGCAGAGACACAAACAACTTGAGAAACAATTTGTGTTTGTTGTGCGCCTGAATGCGGTGAGACTGTTGATGTCAGTGAGATTGGCCACAGGATAGTTTAGTACACAGCTTCTCAACCCTGGGGTCTAGAACCCATATATATATCTGTACCGTCTAACCCCTACCTGCTCCTTAATGACATGTCTCTGTACTGTCTAACCCCTACCTGCTCCTTAATGACCTGTCTCTGTACCGTCTAACCCCTACCTGTAGGGCTGCAGCTATCGAATATTTTAGTAATCGAGTACTCTACTGAAAATTACATCGATTAATCGAGTAATCGGATAAAACGTATTTTTGCTTGGTTAAAGAGCAATTACGAATACACAAGAGAAAATAACATATTTCACTTAATAATGAATGACCAATTGGTTTCCTTTTTTAGAATCAACTGTTTTCATTTAGCAAGTATTTTCTGGTCTTGAAACATTACCAAAGAGGCAACTGCTAACATAAATAAGAATAAGTAAAACACAAATAAAATTAAATTACTTTCAAGATAACAAAAATAAATAAAATTAAATTACTTTCAAGATATCAAAAATAAACAAAATTACATTACTTTCAAGTTATCAAAAACATAAGGCATTTATTTTGCAGTGTCTTTTTGCAGTGTACAATTAAGACAACTACTGTATTGGAACACAATAACCACACACATAATCAATAGAGTGAGACACACTGTGACCAGCTACGTAGTAGTTGACTAAATTTTACAACTGCTTAATTAACTTTATTATGTTTTTATTTCCATCTAGACTCATCAGCGCTGTCCTTTTAAATTTTAAATCAACCCTCTATGAAGTCATGTCGTCACGCTCGTAATAAACTAACCACAAACTTGACAGTAGTCAGTCATAATTAACAAAAACCTAGCCCTCTGCAAGGCAGGCGTTTATGTTCGTAAAATACATTAACGTTGATCAAACTGATTTGCTACGTTAATATTACCTTGTCTCCGGTCCTCCGCTCAATAGAGCGTAACAGTGACCGCCCCCTTTTTTAACAGCAACGGTGCCGGAAGTAAATTTCCCATGCATTTATCTCGTCCACTTTTCGTAGAACCCTTATAAAAAGAGTATTAAGCCTTTAACCAAGCCAATCGTTCGTTATGGTAGTCGTGACCATATTATGTTTGATTCGGGCATAAAAAGAATTTGGAAAACGGAAGAAAAGGCAAAGGTAGACTGTGTACATTATTTTGTGAAGTGAATGAACTACTCATCCCATAAACCATTGCGAACCCTTTCCGACAACTTCCAACCCGATAGTTTAGCGTGCTTCTTGCACCTTTGTAATTATTAGTGTTTATATTTTTAATAAAAGTTGTGTCATATATTGTGTGTGTATGTATAGTGTTTCATAGTGTATATAGTGTTGTCATCGACATGGTACAGTCCTGACTGCAATCACCGCTCGCGCGTCCAACAATGCCGATTCCAAATGTGTGTCGGCTAAGACAGGGTGTTATATAAGGTAATAACGTTTCTCGTTTTTAATACATGTGATTTTAGTTACGTATTCATTCAACATGATGTATTCCTAGGCTTTATACTACCCAAATTACTATACAACACTGCTATATCATATATTTTTATTTTGTTTTTAATCATATATCATCGTATATTCTATATCAACATATTTTTCAATATGTACAGCTCATTTCATCTACAGCTCTAACAACAACTCTAACTTTCCATGAGTCTAAGGGAAATCATGGTTGCTCTGTGTGGTAAACGATCGAGTTCAGTGGTAGCAGTAATCGACGACTTGACTTTCGTAGGTAAACGTTTCCATGGTAACAGCGAGCTCCACCAATCAAAGATGTCATGTTACACTTTAGGATTGTGGGTAATGCAGTCCTTCTAAATGACATCGCGAATAAAACTTGTTTTTTTGAAACCTTCCTTTAGTTTTTGGTTACTAAAGTTGCCTATCCTATCATTGCACAATAAAACGGCCGGTTGTAAGTATACATTGTATGGTTACGACGTAATGGCTTTTAATCAAAATCTCGACGGGAAAAATGAATGGGATTTTTACTTCCGGCACCGCACTGTTGCGCTCTATTAAACTAACGATTCCTCGAGGCAGAAAAAAATCCTCAGACCATTTTTTGTATTCGAGGTACTCGAATTACTCGAGGAATCGTTTCAGCCCTACCTACCTGCTCCTTAATGACCTGTCTCTGTACTGTCTAACCCCTACCTGCTCCTTAATGACCTGTCTCTGTACCGTCTAACCCCTACCTGCTCCTTAATGACCTATCTCTGTACTGTCTAACCCCTACTTGCTCCTTAATGACCTGTCTCTGTACTGTCTAACCCCTACCTGCTCCTCAAAGACTCTCTTTATTCACTGTAAGTCACTTTAGCTCCAAACGTCTCCTAAGTGGCTAAATAGAAACTAGTCCACATGATTGATGTACAGCAGATACAGGCTAGCGTCTGCAGCGGCTGACCTTCTGGTTAGTCTGTGTTATGTGTGGGGAGGCAGTTGGCTGCAGTGAGGGAGAGGGAGAGAGAGGGAGAGAGGGAGGCTGTGTGACATTAAGTTTATGAGGTCGTCCTCACCCTCGCAATCTGCTTGGACCAACAGAGTGGTAATTCATGTTTTTACCAGCTGCCTGATGGTCCTGAATGGGCTGGAGATCCTGAGGATGAGGACCTCTGAAGGTTCCTCATGTGTGAAGGGTAGCTGGAGATCCTGAGGATGAGGACCTCTGAAGGTTCCTCATGTGTGAAGGGTAGCTGGAGATCCTGAGGATGAGGACCTCTGAAGGTTCCTCATGTGTGAAGGGTAGCTGGAGATCCTGGGGATGAGGACCTCTGAAGGTCCTGGGGATGAGGACCTCTGAAGGTTCCTCATGTGTGAAGGGTAGCTGGAGATCCTGGGGATGAGGACCTCTGAAGGTCCTGGGGATGAGGACCTCTGAAGGTTCCTCATGTGTGAAGGGTAGCTGGAGATCCTGGGGATGAGGACCTCTGAAGGTTCCTCATGTGTGAAGGTAATGAGAGGAGGACAGACGGCAGGGCTGCTAATTACCAGCGACTAACGTTAAAAGAATCGGCAAATGTTTAATTGTGAAAGTTTTATCGTTTTATCAGTGCAGTTTTGTTTTTGCTGCAGGCTGTTTATTTTTGGTGTGTGTGTGTGTGTGTGTGTGTGTGTGTGTGGGCGAGTGTTTAGATTTGTTTCGTCTAAGGAAGTTGTGTTTGTGTGTTATAATGCACATTTTGTACAGCTTTTTCCACAATCGAACATCAAAAACACAATCCATTATTATTATCCATTATTATTATTTATTTTTCCCCAGTATGAAACAAAAAACTTCCAAGCTCCTAAAAGTGTTAAAGTTATAACGCGACACAGAAGTCAAAGTATTGCGTTTCTTTTCTCCTAATTCTCACTTCAGCAGTCCGGCCATTGACAGCTGCACCAGGCGGGTTTCTACCTGTACAGAAATAATAGATTGGCAACACACACTCTGACATAAATACACACACACAGACATAAACACACACACAAACCCACACACTGATATAAACACACACACACTGACATAAACACACACACAAACCCACACACTGATATAAACACACACACATTGACATAAACACACACACATAAACACACACACTGACATAAATACACACACACACACACACACACACACACACTGACATAAACACACACACTGGCATAAACACACACACACATTTGCACACACACACACACACACACAGATGCATACACACAAACACGCACACTGACATAAACACACACACTCAAACATACACACTGACATAAACACACACAAACACAAACATTTGCGCGCACACACTCTCTCTCTCTCTCACTCACTCACTCACTCACTCACTCACTCACTCACTCACTCACACACTCACACACTCACACACACTGACATAAACACACACACACAGATGCATACACACACACACACACTGACAAACACACACACACACACACACACTCTGACACACACACACACACACACACACAGCTCCGCCATATTGGGGGGGGGGGGGGGAGAGAGAGAGAGGGAGGGAGAGGGGGGGAGAGGGAGAGAGGGGGCGGGGGGGGAGAGAGAGAGAGAGGGAGGTTGTGTGACATTAAGTTTATGAGGTGGTCCTCACCCTCGCAAACTGCTTGGACCAACAGAGTGGTAATTCATGTTTTTACCAGCTGCCTGATGGTCCTGAATGGGCTGGAGATCCTGAGGATGAGGACCTCTGAAGGTTCCTCATGTGTGAAGGGTAGCTGGAGATCCTGGGGATGAGGACCTCTGAAGGTTCCTCATGTGTGAAGGGTAGCTGGAGATCCTGGGGATGAGGACCTCTGAAGGTTCCTCATGTGTGAAGGGTAGCTGGAGATCCTGGGGATGAGGACCTCTGAAGGTTCCTCATGTGTGAAGGGTAGCTGGAGATCCTGGGGATGAGGACCTCTGAAGGTCCAGGGGATGAGGACCTCTGAAGGTTCCTCATGTGTGAAGGGTAGCTGGAGATCCTGGGGATGAGGACCTCTGAAGGTTCCTCATGTGTGAAGGTAATGAGAGGAGGACAGACGGCAGGGCTGCTAATTACCACCGACTAACGTTAAAAGAATCGGCAAATGTTTAATTGTGAAAGTCTTATCGTTTTATCAGTGCAGTTTTGTTTTTGCTGCAGGCTGTTTATTTTTGTTGGGTGTGTGTGTGTGTGTGTGGGTGTGGGTGTGTGTGTGTGTGTGTGTGTGTGTGTGTGTGTGTGTGTGTGTTTAGATTTGTTTCGTCTAAGGAAGTTGTGTGTGTGTGTGTGTGTGTGTGTGTGTGTGGGCTCCTAAAAGTGTTAAAGTTATAACGCGACACAGAAGTCAAAGTATTGCGTTTCTTTTCTCCTAATTCTCACTTCAGCAGTCCGGCCATTGACAGCTGCACCAGGCGGGTTTCTACCTGTACAGAAATAATAGATTGGCAACACACACACACACTGATATAAATACACACACACAGACATAAACACACACACAAACCCACACACTGATATAAACACACACACACTGACATAAACACACACACAAACCCACACACTGATATAAACACACACACATTGACATAAACACACACACACACTGACATAAATACACACACACACACACGCACACACACACACACACACACACACACACACACACTGACAAACACACACACTGGCATAAACACACACACACATTTGCACACACACACACACAGATGCATACACACAAACACGCACACTGACATAAACACACACAAACACAAACATTTGCGCGCACTCTCTCTCTCTCTCTCTCTCTCCTCTCCTCTCCTCTCCTCTCTCTCTCTCTCTCTCTCTCTCTCTCTCTCTCTCTCTCTCTCTCTCTCTCTCTCTCTCTCACTGACATAAACTCACACACAGATGCATACTCACACACACACAGCTCCGCCATATTGATCAGTAACAGGAAGTCCCCAGAACAGCAGAAAGGTCGGCAGGACGGCTCCGTCTGCAGAATATGAAAATCTCCTTTCTGCATCTCTGATTACAATCACCGCACGCCGCCGCCACATCGCACCCTGCAGGCAATTATCATCCGCATGGAAATGCGTCGGTGTGGGCAAATTGAATCGCATATTAAACTCCACACAAGTTGCAGGAATTGTGCGTTTGGCGGGCTGAGAAACGGCGGTGTGATTGCGGCTGTGTGTGTTTTTAATAGAAATGTCAAGTCGCTCATCGAAGTGAAATTGGTATTTTGTCGTATTTTGTTTGTGACAAGCTGCTGCAAAATGCCCGTCCATAATTGCGCAGGATGAAATAATCAAACGACGACGGACAAAGCAATGTTCTCATGGCAACAATAAAACCGTATTTAACGATGCTCATTCCTATTCCATTATGGTTTGACATTACGACTTTAAGTGTCGTCTCGCTAAGCTGGCCCGAGTGTTTGAGGTTCATCCCATCAAAGAGCACAAGTATCCTTTTCTCTCTGCCTCCCGTTGTCATGGTAGCCGTCGGTATACAGTGACGATGAAACACAAGAAAAGAAACGGCCAGAAAAGCCTTTCGGCTCGCCAGCAAAATTAAATTCCCTCCGTTTCTCCCCCTCTGTAAAATATTTACATCTGAAACCGCTTTGAAGTCCTCTAACCTTCCTGCGGCGGCCGGCGCTCTTTCTTCTCCTTCCTCCTCCTCACTGCCGGGCGGTGTGGACAGAAATTGGCCCGAGTGGGCTCTTGAAAAGGAGAAGACATTTTTGTTTCTCCTTCCCTGTAAGCTGACATTCGTCCAGAAACAAAGCGGGGGAGGGAGGGAGGGAGGGAGGGAGGGAAGAAGAGAGAGAGGGAGGGAGGGAAAGCTCTTCTAATGAATCCATGGCTCAGAGGTCCCGGCTGGTCTCTGGGTTCTGGTGCAAAGTGCTGCGCTGGGTAATAAACAGTCGGTCAAACTGTGATGTACGCCATACAGCGGCTGTGGTCATTCAGACGCCCAATCAGGGCTGAGCAGCTTCCAGGGACAAGATGTCAAATATTAGTATTTGTTTTACATATATGTTGAAGTTTTAATAATATTTCATATTCGTAAATAATATAAGGAGAACGATGCTCAATGATAATAGTATCTGTGGACTGTGTGTGGACTGTGTGTGGTTGATAGCTGGTCTACAGTCTCACCTGGTCTGAGTCAGACTGATTGGACTCTGGGCTGGGGGGGCTGCAGATCAATCATAGCACCCAGGATAAACCAGCTATCACCACACGCACTCAGGAGAGAGACACTGTCATGGCAGCGTGTTACATCTGCATGGCTTTTAACATCTCACCATCTCCAATAAATGGATTCAACTCAACATCTACCTGTCCTGCGTGGGAGGACCCCAGCAAAACCACTAAGGTGGCGTGTGGGGGGGTAAACTGCCACTATATCATATATATATATATATATATATATATATATATATATATATATATATATATATATATATATACATATTCAAAGGAAAATTCATCCTTTTTGGTTTGGTGTCTTTGATGAAGACTTGAGCCGTACTTGGGGCTGTGGGACTCCAGACAGGTTGGAAAACTCACAGCACAATTCATGGACACGATGTCATCCCCATCCCATAATAATACACAGTAGTTCCAGTTGAACCCACATGGTGCCATCACCCCGCCTGACTTGGGCTCTTCCGCCTACATGTGGCCTGGTTCTGAACAGATCCTCGTCTCTCATCCCTCCTGTGGGAATGCAAATGCACAACTTCACTATTTGTAATCCACTATGAATTATCAATGTTATTATATAATGTTGTTATATAATGTTATTATATAATATTATATATAGATATATAATGTTATTATATAATATTAGATTACATGTTTTTCTTGTCATCTATAGATGGAGTATATACAGTAAATTAAAATTTGAGGAGGTGGGATAGCGAACAACCAATTTTTCCTATGCATTCTGTTAAATATATATACAGTATATATATATGTATATGTGTATATGTGTGTGTGTGTGTGTGTGTATATATATGTGTGTATATATATATATATTTTTTTTTTTAACGGAATGCATAAACATATCATATATATATATTCATATATGAATCAGATGTATAGCAACAGGTTGTGTGCAACGCCACATCCAGGACACTAATCTACATTTTCTTTTTATGGTTTAAACTTCCTTAAAATAAAATATAAAAGCAGAATCTCTCAGAAGTACACAGACTAATAAGAGACAGATTAGTGACAGAATCGTGTCAGAACCGGCTTTAGAGGACCAGACTCTCATGTCTGTCTTTATGCTTTATACCGTCCCACATATCAGACTTTAGTTTAATATCTGAAGTCTGGTGGCAGACGAGCTCAGATCTGGGGAACGTTTCACTTTCTTTCTCTTCATACTTGTGTGGAGGGTGTGGTTGATATCTGGTCTACAGCCTCACCTGGTCTGAGTCAGCCTCACCTGGTCTGAGTCAGCCTCACCTGGTCCGAGTCAGACTCACCTGGTCTACAGCCTCACCTGGTCCGAGTCAGTCTCACCTGGTCTACAGCCTCACCTGGTCTGAGTCAGACTCACCTGTTCTACAGCCTCACCTGGTCTGAGTCAGACTCACCTGGTCTACAGCCTCACCTGGTCTGAGTCAGACTCACCTGGTCTGAGTCAGACTCACCTGGTCTACAGCCTCACCTGGTCTGAGTCAGACTCACCTGGTCTACAGCCTCACCTGGTCTGAGTCAGACTCACCTGGTCTACAGCCTCACCTGGTCTGAGTCAGACTCACCTGGTCTACAGCCTCACCTGGTCTGTCAGACTCACCTGGTCTACAGCCTCACCTGGTCTGAGTCAGCCTCACCTAGTCTGAGTCAGACTCACCTGGTCTACAGCCTCACCTGGTCTGAGTCAGACTCACCTTGTCTACAGCCTCACCTGGTCTGAGTCAGACTCACCTGGTCTACAGCCTCACCTGGTCTACAGCCTCACCTGGTCTACAGCCTCACCTTGTCTACAGCCTCACCTGGAGTGACTTTTAAGTCACGTGATTTCTGTACATCATCATTTATTCACATTCATTCACTGAATCGGTTTCCATTGCACACTTTGTTGAATTAACATTTTTATCGATACACCGACGTTCCCACCTCCATCGAGCATCAAAACTTTTATCGATATTTGGAGACTCATTTCGAATTTTCACCCTTTCCACTCCCGTTTCTTAATTCGCAAATTCAAAATGAGAATAAAAAGAGGTGGACGGAAACGCACTGTCATGGCGGCGTGGACCAGCTTCTCACGTCCGAGGGCCGCAGCTAAAGCCGCTTCGCTAGTAGACGCTTCGCTCTTCGCTCTCCGCTCTTACTTTCTTACTTTTCTTTTTTTCCCATTGTAATCTTATCCTTTTGCTACAAAATTTATGGAAAGCGGGTCCTGGATACTTCTAAATCACTGGGAGCTTAATTTATGAAAGTATCTGAAGGCTACCACTATTATTTCAACACTTTTTACTTCGTGAGTGTGGCCTATCAGCAGCATAAGCCTGCACTATACTGACTGGATTTGTGGAGCTCAGCTAAGCTAAGCTAATTAGCAACAAGATGCCTCCCTTTTCCACGGATGACTACTACAAACTTCTCCAGAAGATGGCAGTACTGGAGACAAAGATTCTGCGACTCGAAGTCAACGTGGAGGTAAATGGTCAATATGGGAATGAAACCACTCTACCGATGACCCAAATCAGCGGAAAGGAGCAGACTAACAGACAAATGCTTTGTGCAAAGCCAAGGCATAATTCATGGAAAGATAAATCGCCTCCCTCAGATATGGGAAGACGGTTAACAGGCAGAACCCAGCACCTGGAGACTCGTGATGATACTGAGTGACCTGCACTGCCGTCACACAGGAGGGTCTCTTCAACCCCAGTACCAAGGAGAAAACAGCCGTGGAATGTGGCTAAAACAAAAAGTAAGAGCAAACCGACCAATGACACAGGGATTCTACTGGAGAACAGATTCGCTCCACTTTTACAACACCTTGACTCCCCAAAAGAAAGGTCATCTTCCAGCACCGGAGAAAGGTATGAGGCTAAATCATATACTAAAAGGCTGCAGAAAGAGCTAACCACTGGGCCACAAACGCTGATAGTGGGTGACGGAGCTGTGAATAAGACAAAACACTTTTTCAGCAAAAACACCAAAGTACTTTGTTTTACCAATGATATGGTGTCCGATATCTCAGAGAAAATTCTGGAAATCACTGCTGAGCATCCGACAGTGAAATCTCTCGTCATTCACACAGGAGCACTTGATGTTGTCAAGCAACAATCAGAGGTATTGAAACGGGATTTTAATGATCTGCTGAACAAAGTTCGATGTCTGAATACTGAGGTGTTTATCAGTGGACCTCTACCAACAGTTCGGCGAGGAGACGAGAGATTCAGCAGGCTGTTGATGCTAAACAGATGGCTCAAAGATACGTGTGCTGCTCAATCAGTGAACTTTATTGACAATTTCAAATTTTTTTGGGAACGAAGACACCTCTTTGAGGCAGATAGATTTTGCCTTAACAAGTCAGGAGTACAGCTGTTAAGCTACAACATTTTTGATTTTTTTGCGTCGGTCACCAGCAGCCCCTGCCAAGGACAAGAGGCGAGACAATCCAAAACAACAGATAAGACAGCCTTCTGGAGAAAAACTACTACTGCCTGAGATAAGGAGTGACCATGAAGGACAGCACACCGCGAGAGAGGTTTTAACGTCATCATCCCTACCCCAACACGAGGAGTCTCCCCCAGCCCCAACAGCCCAACAAGTGGAGTCTCCCCCAGCCCCGCCAGGAGACTCCCAACTTTCACCCACTGGGACCCCATCCAGCCTTTCATTCTCTCCACGCAGTCCGGATTCCCCATTCCCCCTTTTTCTGGATTTCCAACTCACACCACGTCCAAATCCCATTTTTTCTCCCCTAAATCCCCCTCCTCGTCCAGCCCCACGTCACAGAGCCCCCCCACCTCCTCTGACTCAGATAATCTGAGTCAGAATGATACGTGCCAGGTCCAGGCTGCAATACTGATACCAATAATGTTCTCCCCCAGGAAAAGTCAGGGCCCTATGGAGTTCAGATAGCCTTCTCAATCCCTGTGATGACAGGTAACAGAAGAAAGGTTAAACTGGTGAGAAATAAAAAGGGTAAATCTGCCCATTTATTAAGTATAGCATGTCAACCTCGAAATATACCAGTGTCTCCTGCTATCTCCCCAAGATTAGCTCTACTCAATATCAGAACACTAGTCAACAAATCAGTTAGTTAATGACGTCATTATGACCTATGATCTAGATTTTTTACTTCTTAGTGAGACATGGCTGACTGAATGTAGCTGTTGTGCTATTCTCAATGAGGCAGCACCAACAAATTTCAGTTTTATGAACAATTGTCGAACTGGTAAAGGCGGGGGAGTTGCTGCCATCTTTAAATCTGTATTTCAGTGCAAGGAAATTACGTTAGGTGATTTTAGCTCTTGAATATCTCTGTTTTTTACTAAAAGGTGATCCATTTAATCATTTATAGACCTCCAAGATACTCAGGAAAAAGCATTGATGAGTTTGCTGAACTGCTGTCAGTTATCTGCATTGATTACAACTTTTTTATCATAACAGGGGATTTTAACATTCACGTAGACAATAACATGGACAGTAATGCCAAAGAACTCTCTGCTCTACTTGACACTTTTGGCCTCTTGCAACATGTGAAAGGGCCCACACACACTCGAGGCCACACTCTGGATCTGGTTATCTCTAAAGGTGTTAATTTTGTGTCAACGTTTCGGCGCAAGCCTTTGTCAAGTTTCATGATTCATCAAAGAGTGTGCGGTCTCCTCTCCTAAATACTTTCAAGTTCATTCCGTGACCAGCACCTCGAAGAAGCACAGGTGTGCGCTCCTCCAAGCAATCAAGACTATCTCTAAAGGTGTTAACATTTCTTCTGTGGATGTTAAGGACTTGGCTCTTTCTGATCATTTCTGTGTGTTCTTTGACTTACAGATCATTCCAAATGTTCAGTTAACCTCTGTGTCTGTTAAGAGAAGGTACATAAATGAGAATACCAGTGCAAAGTTTATGGAGGCTATAGCTATGTCACCAACTGTGAGTGCAGAGTCAGTTGATGAACTAGATAAATTTAACTGGACAATCTCAAATGTCATGGATGCTGTTGCACCTATTAAAACTAAGACAACCTTGATCAGAAAGAAAACACCATGGAGGAACACTATGATGGTAAAGGCTTTAAAAACAGAATGCAGGAAAGCAGAGTGTAAGTGGAGAAAAACTAAACTCCAAATTCACCATGACCTCTACAAAATAAGTCTTTGTAATTTTAACTATGAGTTACTCAAGGCTAGACAGCGACACTTTTCTGAAATTATTAATAAGAACATCAACAACACTTGCACTCTATTTGCTATGGTTGATAAGCTGACAAACCCCCCTAAACAGATAGCTCCAGAACTCCTTTCCACAGCAAAATGCAATGAATTCGCTTGCTTTTTCAGTGAAAAAATCCAGTCCCTAAGGTTAAATATTAACACAAATCAACAAAATAATAAAATAACGCAATCCCTAAGACCTCCCAGGAATAACTCAACTGTGATGTCAGAATGTAATACAGTTGACCAAAAAACCATAGAGGAAACAGTTCAGCATCTAAAACCATCAACATGCTGTCTTGACAAAATGCCATCAGACTTTTTTTTAAAGTATTGTGAACTCTGTCCAAATAGATTTGCGACAAATACTAAATAGCTCACTTCAATCGGGCACGTTTCCTAAATCCCTAAAAGTAGCTGCCATTAAGCCACTCTTAAAAAAGAGATCGCTGGATGCTTCCATGTTAACCAACTACAGACCTATCTCAAATCTTCCTTTTATAGCCAAGATCGTTGAGAAAGTGGTTTTTAATCAACTCAGCAATTTCTTGACTTCCAGTGGCCTCTTTGACATATTTCAATCAGGCTTCCGACCTCACCACAGTACAGAAACAGCTCTTATTAGAGTGTTAAATGATATTGGGTTAAACACTGACTCAGGCAAGGTGTCAGTTCTGGTCCTGTTGGATCTCAGTGCTGCATTTGACACTGGATCACAGTATATTGTTGAACAGGTTGGAAACTTGGGCAGGACTCAGTGGAACAGTCCTAGAATGGTTCAGGTCCTACTTGGAAGAGCGGAGTTATTTTGTGACCATTGGAAGTTATGAATCCAATCTATGACATGTGGAGTTCCTCAGGGGTCAGTTCTTGGACCCCTTCTGTTCAGTCTATATATGCTGCCTTTGGGTCAAGTTCTGCAGAACTCTAATGTAGACTATCACAGTTATGCAGATGACATGCAGATATACATAGCACTGTCCTCAGATGACTACAGCCCAATACAGTCATTGTGTCACTGTTTAGAGCAAGTAACAAATTGGATGAACCAAAATTTCCTTCAATTAAATCAGGACAAAACTGAGGTAATTGTTTTTGGCAATAAAGAGAAGAGGATTGCCGTCAGTAAACATCTCGAGTCACTCTCTCTAAAAACTAGGGACCAAGTCAGAAACCTTGGCGTGCTGATAGACTCAGATTTGACCTTCAGCAGTCATCAAATCCATCACCAAAACAGCCTTCTATCAGCTTAAGAACATATCCAGAGTGAAGGGTTTTATGTCTCAAACAGACCAGGAGAAGTTGATTCATGCTTTCATCTCCAGTAGACTCGACTACTGTAACGGTCTTCTGACTGGACTCCCACAAAAAAGCATTAAACAGCTGCAGCTCATTCAGAATGCTGCAGCTCGAGTTTTAACCAGAACAAAGAGATCAGAGCACATTACTCCAGTCCTAAAGTCTTTACACTGGCTCCCAGTCAGCTATAGAATAGACTTTAAAGTTCTGCTACTGGTCTACAAATCACTGAATGGTTTAGGTCCAGAATACATGAGTGACATCTTAGTAGAATACAAACCCAGTAGGGCTCTGAGATCTACTGACTCAGGTCAGATAGTGAAGCCCAGAGTTCAAACTAAACATGGTGAAGCAGCTTTTAGCTGTTATGCTGCACAAAACTGGAACAAACTACCAGCTGAACTGAAATCAGCCCCAACTGTGAACATTTTTAAATCCAGGTTAAAAACACTTCTCTTCTCCTGTGCTTATGATTGAGCTTGTTCAAAGCACTTTAAATTGTAAATTTTAACTGCACTATGTCCTTTTAAATTATGATTTTATGCTGCTCTTATAGTATTTTATGTCTTTCTATTCTTCTGTAGTTGTTTTTATTTATTTATTTTATTTTATTTTTTAAAATTTGTATTTCAATTCTTATTGTTTTATGTAAAGCGCATTGAGTTGCCATTGTGTATGAAATGCGCTATATAAATAAAGCTGCCTTGCCTTGCCTAAAGCTGCTGAGGTGGCGTGTGGTAGGACTGCTACGACTTGTTTCCACCAATCGTGTGGCTGGAGGCGGCGATCTGTAAGCGTGTCATTGGCCACCACAAACTACTACCAGCGCTAGTAAACTGTAAAATGTGTCTGTAAAGGTTTCAAATCCCTTCTGAAAGCTTCATCCACTCACGCAAATGAGTTTTCTGCAGGGGAATATAATAATATAATATAATAAATAAATATAATAAACCAGACCAACTCAGCCCCTTGCAGCGGTTGGTTTCTCCCCCCAGTAGTTCTGCTATAACATAGTAGGACCGCTGGATCAGTAGTTCTGCTATAACATAGGACCGCTGGATCAGTAGTTCTGCTATAACATAGGACCGCTGGATCAGTAGTTCTGCTATAACATAGAAGGACCGCTGGATCAGTAGTTCTGCTATAACATAGGACCGCTGGATCAGTAGTTCTGCTATAACATAGAAGGACCGCTGGATCAGTAGTTCTGCTATAACATAGTAGGACTGGATCAGTAGTTCTGCTATAACATAGAAGGACCGCTGGATCAGTAGTTCTGCTATAACATAGTAGGACCGCTGGATCAGTAGTTCTGCTATAACATAGAAGGACCGCTGGATCAGTAGTTCTGCTATAACATAGTAGGACTGGATCAGTAGTTCTGCTATAACATAGAAGGACCGCTGGATCAGTAGTTCTGCTATAACATAGTAGGACCGCTGGATCAGTAGTTCTGCTATAACATAGTAGGACCGCTGGATCAGTAGTTCTGCTATAACATAGTAGGACCGCTGGATCAGTAGTTCTGCTATAACATAGTAGGACCGCTGGACCAGTAGTTCTGCTATAACATAGTAGGACCGCTGGATCAGTAGTTCTGCTATAACATAGTAGGACCGCTGGATCAGTAGTTCTGCTATAACATAGTAGGACCGCTGGATCAGTAGTTCTGCTATAACATAGTAGGACTGGATCAGTAGTTCTGCTATAACATAGAAGGACCGCTGGATCAGTAGTTCTGCTATAACATAGTAGGACCGCTGGATCAGTAGTTCTGTTATAACATAGGACCGCTGGATCAGTAGTTCTGCTATAACATAGTAGGACCGCTGGATCAGTAGTTCTGCTATAACATAGTAGGACCGCTGGATCAGTAGTTCTGCTATAACATAGTAGGACCGCTGGATCAGTAGTTCTGCTATAACACAGTAGGACCACTGGATCAGTAGTCCTGCTATAACACAGTAGGACCATTAGCCGTTATATAACTCAGTCTTTATGCAGATGGCAGATGAACGGTTGAGGCTGTTAGAGGAAGAAGTGGAAATAGATCTGTGGCTGAATGTGAGGGCTGCAGCCTGCGCTCTGTGCTGCGTTGGCCGCTTCGCCGCCGCGGTTCACCTCAGTTCAAATCTCCCACGGTTACGCAGCTCTGGCTTGATGCTGTGTTTATCCACAGAAAGTACATTGGATGAGTAAAACAAAGCATATATATATATATATATATATATATATATATGTCCACAACATTTATATACACACAGGGTGTTAATGAGCATTTTGCATTGCTGTCCTCGCTGTATAAATAACGCTTGACTTGACTGGAATTGATGTTAATGATGTACCGGGTGGGGGGGGGCAGCGGCAGTCATTTTGGCAGCCAATAAATAAATAAGAGACAACTTGTTGTTTGTAGCCCTTCAGGATCCCTGCAGAAGTTTTGCTCAACTTCCCTGACACTGAATCTAATTAGACGGACGGCTTGTGATGGAAGTGATCGTCGTTCGCCTATAGGAGGATCAACGTCTTTCACTGGTGTGAACTACTGTGAAGTGTGTGTGTGTGTGTGTGTGTGTGTGTGTGTGTGTGTGTGTGTGTGTGTGTGTGTGTGTGTGTGTGTGTGTGTGTGTGTGTGTGTGTGTGTTTGCGGGTGCTTCAAAGGGTACCGACTGACAGGAGGTGAGAGACAGAGAGAGAGAGAGAGACAGACAGAGAGAGAGACAGACAGAGAGGGGGGGGCAGCTCCTCAGATGCTCCTCTGGTTTCTTAATGTATTGCACATTAGGAAACATGAATGCGGGCCGCTTCCAGCTATCTTCCACCTCTGAGACCGATAATGAAGAAGGTATTAGCATCCAGATGTGACAGATGTGGGTTAGTTAGCTCTGACATCACCAGTCCTATCCAATGTGTCCACCCTTTATTTCCTTCTCCCTTCCTATTGGCTCACCCTCCCTCCCTCCCTCCCTCCCTCCCTCCCTCCCTCCCTCCCTATCCATACTGAGATATCCGCTTGCCATAACTCATCTGTTGCGTCATAACGTCAGCATTAGTCATTATTTTCCTTTCCTGTGTGTGTGTGTGTGTGTGTGTGTGTGTGTGTGTGTGTGTGTGTGTGTGTGTGTGTGTGTGTGTGTGTGTGTGTGTGTGTGTGTGTGTGTGTGTGTTGGTTATGCGCGCGCTGGGGAAGATAAACGGTGACACGAAGGTCGATTCAATTGAATAAAGCAACAAGACTACAAAAGAAACAAATTATTTCAATCAAATGCAGAATAACAAATAAATAAATAAACCACAGATGACACGCGTTGATTGAACTAATACGAAGAAATAGACAACGGATGTGATTACATCCTCCACTAATAAACAATGAACAATAGACAACTCGTATGAATATATAGTCGGCTAATATGGATGGATAAACTAACATGAGCAGATAGACACCAGCATGAATAATAGATCACTAATGTGAGGAGCGCTCAGCCGCAACAATGGCTGAGCACCGGGAGAGCGGTTCTCCAGATGGGAGCGGTGGGCCAGCAGCTGGCCAGAGGATGTCATGTGTCACCTGTATTTCACCCACCAAGCACCTCGCAAGACGCCGTCCGTCTGTCCGTCTTGTCCATCCGGCCGGCCGGCCGCCGATTGGTCGGGAGGGAGTGAGGCGGGGGCCAATATGTACCGAGTCAGCTGGGGCCGGATTTATGACACCGCTTTTTATTACTATCACACTGTGTCTGTCTTGTTTTATGAGAGTGGCGGAGGTGTGTGTGTGTGTGTGGAGGTGTGTGTGTGTGTGTGGGCTCATTATACTGTAGTCTCCCCCCCCCCCCCCCCCTCTCTCTCTTTTTCTCTCTCTCTTTTTCTCTCTCTCTTTTTCTCTCTCTCTCTCTCTCTCTCTCTCTCTCTCTCTCTCTCTCTCTCTCTCTCTCTCTCTGTGATCTGGTTATGTCCTCTGTCCCCGGCCTCCCCCCTCTCTCTCTCTGTCGCTGTTTGTGTGTGTGTCTCTCTCTCCCTCCATCTCTCTCTCTCTCTCTCTTCCCCCCTATCTCTCTCTCTGTCTCTCTCTCTCTCTCTCTCTCTTCCCCCCCCTCTCTCTCTCTCTCTGTCTCTCTCTCTGTCGCTGTTTGTGTGTGTTTCTTTCTCTCTCTCTCTCTCTCTCTCTCTCTCTCTCTCTCTCTCACAAAGCTGGCCGAGGCTGCAGCAGCGTGAGAGGACAGTGTTTCATACATCTTTAATCCACATTTTCTAACATGCAGTCATAACAACCATTTATAATTCCTGGAGTTACTGTGAGACGGGGGGTGGGGGGGGGGGGGGGGGGGGGGGAGCGAGACCGGAGGTATTAACCTGCAGGCTGGGGGGAGAGGAGGGGAGGAGGAGGAGGGAGAAGAAGACATCCACTGCTAAATGAGTCATTCCAAATGGAAAGCCCCTGAAGCCGGCGTCTGCATGTTGTCCTCCATGTTGGTGCCATGAGTCATGATGCGCACGTGAGGAGGTGCAGCGTGACCTCATTGTTTTGGTAAGCTCTGCCAGAGAGTTACGCAATAAAGCGGACGATTTAAATAAAAGTCCAAATTCAACCGCATGTTTGATGCCACCTCCAAATCGGTCTCAAACTTCAGCCTGAGACGCGTCTGCGTGTCGCTTAGTCTGGAAACATTCAGAAATATCTCGTCCCATCACACCTGTAGGACGGTGACATCACACCTGTAGGACGGTGACATCACACCTGTAGGACGGTGACATCACACCTGTAGGACGGAGACATCACACCTGTAGGACGGAGACATCACACCTGTAGGACGGTGGTGACGTCCCATCACACCTGTAGGACGGTGGTGACGTCCCATCGCACCTGTAGGACGGAGACGTCCCATCACACCTGTAGGACGGTCCCATCACACCTGCAGGATGGTGGTTGACGTCCCAGGTGACGTCCCATCACATCTGTAGGACGGTGACATCGCACCTGTAGGACGGTGACGTCCCATCACACCTGTAGGACGGTCCCATCACACCTGTAGGACGGTCCCATCACACCTGTAGGACGGTCCCATCACACCTGTAGGACGGTGACATCCCATCACACCTGTAGGACAGTGGTGACGTCCCATCACACCTGTAGAACGGTTGTGACGTCCCATCACGCCTGTAGGACGGTGGTGACGTCCCATCGCACCTGTAGGACGGAGACGTCCCATCACACCTGTAGGACGGAGACGTCCCATCGCACCTGTAGGACGGAGACGTCCCATCGCACCTGTAGGACGGTGGTGACGTCCCATCGCACCTGTAGGACGGTGGCGACGTCCCATCGCACCTGTAGGACGGTGGTGACGTCCCATCGCACCTGTAGGACGGTGGTGACGTCCCATCGCACCTGTAGGACGGTGACATCGCACCTGTAGGACGGTGGTGACGTCCCATCGCACCTGTAGGACGGAGACGTCCCATCGCACCTGTAGGACGCTGACGTCACATCGCACCTGTAGGACGCTGACGTCACATCGCACCTGTAGGACGGTGGTGACGTCCCATCGCACCTGTAGGACGGTGGTGACGTCCCATCGCACCTGCAGGATGGAGACGTCCCATCGCACCTGTAGGACGGTGGTGACGTCCCATCGCACCTGTAGGACGGTGGTGACGTCCCATAGCACCTGCAGGATGGAGACGTCCCATCGCACCTGTAGGACGGTGGTGACGTCCCATCGCACCTGTAGGACGGTGGTGACGTCCCATCGCACCTGTAGGACGGTGGTGACGTCCCATAGCACCTGCAGGATGGAGACGTCCCATCGCACCTGTAGGACGGTGGTGACGTCCCATCGCACCTGTAGGACGGTGGTGACGTCCCATCACACCTGTAGGACGGAGACATCCCATCACACCTGTAGGACGATGGTGACGTCCCATCACATCTGTAGAACGGTGGCGACGTCCCATCGCACCTGTAGGACGGCGGTGACGTCCCATCGCACCTGTAGGACGGTGGTGACGTCCCATCGCACCTGTAGGACGGTGGTGACGTCCCATCGCACCTGTAGGACGGTGGCGACGTCCCATCGCACCTGTCCTGTGGTGTGATGGGACGTCCAGTGTCTCCAGTGACGGTCCCCACCAGGAGGAGTCATGCGCCACACATCCAGACGCTCCCTAATAGGAATGTAAATCCTGATGATGATTAATCACACGATCCACTTGGAAGCTGCTAATAAGGAGCTATTTTAGCCAGGTGATATCTTAATACCCCCCTCCTCCTGGCAGCGTCTCGCTCCACATTACGATGAATTATTCAGTCCTCACTTTGCAATATTTCTTCGGAGGATGAAGTGAAGTGAGGAGGACTGTTGTAACTTTGTGTAAAGACGGAGGATATGTTTCACAGAGTTAATGGCCTTTAATAGTGCAGCCGACGCATTACAGCCATTGGAAAAGTTGAAGAGAGTGAAAGTGCTTTCGCCGCAGTCAGGCTAAGCGCTAGCTTTAATGTTAGCGTTGTTGCTAGGTTGGTGTTAGCGCTAGGTTTAATGTTAGCGTTGTTGCTAGGTTGGTGTTAGCGCTAGGTTTAATGTTGGTGTTGTTGCTAGGTTGGTATTAGCGCTAGGTTTAATGTTGGTGTTGTTGCTAGGTTGGTATTAGCGCTAGCTTTAATGTTAGCGTTGTTGCTAGGTTGGTATTAGCGCTAGGTTTAATGTTAGCGTTGTTGCCAGGGTTACTGTTAGGGGTACGGTTAGCATTAGTGAGGGTTTGTGTTTGTGTTAGCATTGTTGTAGCGTCGCTTCGCTTATCCAGATGGTTGACTGACTGCGCCTGGCAGTTACCTTCATGGTGTGTGTGTGTGTGTGTGTGTGTGTGTGTGTGTGTGTGT
>JAOPHQ010005054.1:0-36678 GCA_030340625.1 Merluccius polli
GTGTCCAGGTAAGCCTGTCACCTAGAATGTGATAAACCGACCTAACAGTATTCAGGGTGCCATTGTTCCTATTTGCCTCTACACACAAACAGGCCCCTACGTCACCAATGGATACTCATCACAGATGTGCTGGCAGGGTTAACACTAATGGTCAAGGGGTTATGGGTCAAGTACAGTTTATTTGGGCATACGGGCATATGTGTGTGTGTATGTGTGTGCATGACAACAGTCAGATGTTCTTGATTGTCATACACTCTTTTTTGTTGTTGATGATTGTTGGAGCATGTGACGCAAGACACATTTTCTTGCCAACGGACAAAACCAATTAAAGGGACTATACGCCGTTGATTATAATCTTGGTAGACAAAATGAAAACAGACCAAATATTAAAGTTAGAAGCAGATTAGAACTAACCCTAACTCTCTAACCCTAACCCTCCCTAACAATCTAACCTTCGAACCCTTATCCTAACAATCTAGCCCCCTAACCCTCTAATCCTAACCTCCTTCAACCTAACCCATGTGTTCTCCCTACATGGACACCTCTGAGGAAAGTACTCACAGAATACAGTGGGAACACCAAAAGTCAACCAAGAGGTGAAGCCATACCTGCTCCTCTCTGGCTCCCTCTCGCCCTCCTCCTCCTTCTGCTCCCTCTGCTGCCGGCGTCTCTGCCTCGCACTAGTCGTCAACAGTGGAGGTCCACTACATGGAGCCAACTCACGGGGTCCCTGCAAACCAGGTCCTTGCAAACCAGGTCCCAGCAAACTAGGTCCCCGCAAACCAGGTCCCTGTACACCGGGACAGTCGAGGGGGTTTATCTCGAAGAGGTGCTGTTGTACCGCCGCCCGTATGGTGCGGTCTAGAAAGCTAGGGGTGAGAAGAGAACGAGAAGGATAAAGAACAAGAGAACATACAGTACATATGGACAGTCCAAGATGACATATGTCTGTATAACTCATACAGGTAGTCAAAGATATAGAATAGGTCATACAGTGTACCATGTTGTGGTACTTGACGTGAACTTACTTGGTGACATCGGGTCTGCAGTGTATTGGGAATAGGTGATTACTAAAAAGAGAAGAAAATGGCGGGGAGAGAAGAAGATGCAGCTGGGTTAGCAATGGTAGCTAACTTCAATAAATACAGATTTGTTTTGTAGCGAGTATCCATCTTTCCTCAACCCAGTCACCTTTTATTTATCCATCAATCAATTGCTTATCTCTCTCCCGCCCAATGTACACTTAACACAACAAGGGTATCACACTGCGGGCGTGATGTTGTTGTGTGCGTTACTGTGCGGTGTATGCGTGTGTTTTGTTGTTCTCCACGTTTGAAACAAACTCTTTGAATAACAATGGCAATAATATCGCTGTACAATGCCCACAAGGTATCTCTAGCCGCATGCCGGTGGTTGAGAGCTTGTTTAGTAAGGTCACAGATTAAATGCTGCTAACGTTATGGCCAAACAATCAACATTAAACATTATTGCTCTCTCCTCTACGAGGTGGAAGTGCATGCAGTGTACGCTGGGATAGGCTGAGGGTTCCTCCATAAACAGACCTGTTGACAGTGATAGCATTGCTTGAGGTCAGGCCCGGTGCAGAGATAGGGAGGGGGAATAGCAATGAAATCTGGATGGCAGAGATGACGTCGTCGTCATCTGAGTTGTTATGTAAGCACGATCAAAGTGAGACACAGAGGCACTGAATGGGATTAAGGCATGCGATAGAGGCGATTATATTTGTCATTCGGGCGGTAACACTAGGGTGACTTTGATGAAATGGGGATGATTGACAGAAATACCGTGGATGTTCAGGACTTTCTAGTGTTTGTTGGCTTGACCTCAAATTTGATCAAGGTCAAAAGACATTGAATCCTGTTAATATGTAGTGATCGAGTGGATAGTTTGATCGAAAAATGACTTGCAGTGAATTCAGATAAATATCATTGAGGTGGAGTTTGGGGTTAGGGCAGCTTGCTCAAGGATGCCTGCTGGGAATTGAACACGGTACCTTTCGACTGGGAGTCATAGCCTAGCCACTACACTATCCTGCCTCTATTCAGGGTCATTTTAGAGTGAAAAAGGCTGCTCAGCGGGACCAGCATCTTTATAATTGGTAATGTCTAGACTAGAGACTCTGACCTGACCAGCATGATAACGATGCTGGAGCTGGCTGGAGGCAGTTTGTTCAAGCCTAGAGCGAGTAAGCCACGGCACTACTGTCAACGAAGGTCAACTGACCCGGTTTCATTTTGACACCAACAGACTCTGACTGAAGTGTCAGTATGATTTGAAAATAGGTTGTGGGGACGGTAAAAGGTTGTTGGACGACCTGTCGACATTCATCATGAAACGTGTTTGGTTACTGTTTGCTTGAACGGACTAAGGACTGGAACCCACATTTACAGATTTTGGAAATGCTGAAGATAGATCCTTCAAATGAACAGTCAAAACCGATGAACATGCAATGGGCCACTGATTACTGCGAGTTACCAGAAGTTTCCGAAACATTTCCACAAGCCATAGCCATCGTGGTAAGAAGTGGCTGGGACTGACACTGTGGCTTAAAAGCTTTTTTCTTAAACCTGTCTTTCTAATGAAATGAAAAGTGTCTTTACTCTTACCTTTGACCATTATGGCTACCTTTTACTGAAGATGATTTGCCAATAAACACATTAACTTATAAACATTAAAATGTTTATTGGGATATTTATATATGACAACTCAGTGTTTAACTGTTTGCTTGGTATCCATGTTGTCAAGCAATAAAACAAACTGTTTTCTGAGCGTGTCTTTGGAGTGACCTAAAAGATAGGCATGAATGTGCATATACAAATACACATTTACGTGTAAATTATTAGCAGATATGATTAGAAAGTCTTTGTTTAACCAGTTCATGAAGTAGTTTACACTGGGGGTAGAGATGAAACCAGTATGTACCCATAGTAGCTATGAGAGAGAGGCCTGTGATTCCACTCTGTTACCAATGATTAAAAACTTGGCCAATGGATTGAATGACCTCAGGGATCGTATTTTTCATTTCAGAGAGATATGATATTGCAGGTGACTCGTACGTTGCATACCGAAGACATGTGTTTGCACCTCATTAGGAAAATAGGAGAGCGTGTTAGTAATCCAAAACTCCCTCTCGGCCATTCTCCTGTTCGGTTACCCCCGTGTCTCTTGATCTGAAGGGGTTGAAACTGTTGGCATGGAAACCATGGAAACATCACACTTGAGTTTATTGTATTCTTGAGAGTCTTTGATGTATCATCAAAGATCACCATTGACTTACTTTATCAACTTTTTACCTGCATAAAAAACATATATGGTTGTATCTCTGAAATCAAAACATAAATACACTTTGAGGGAAAAAGAACAGAGATGAACAACAGAATTAATATGTATGTTTATCATACCCGGGTGGTTTTAACCTTTATATTGCAAACTTTGCCAACGTGACCTTATTCTTTAATGTATTGGTATTTAGCTCTACGTCCAACTGACCATTGTGATATTTACCCCAGTAAGTTGTTTGTTTGCTGTTGTTTTGTTTAAGAGTCTATCCGTCCTGTCAGTTACCTACATTTTGCTTTTTGCTTAATAAAGAAATATCTCCATGTAGGTCTATTGTATTGAACGTTTCATGTTTCATGGCTTTTGTTAGAAATGTTACAGAACGATTGTGTCATTTCAGTCATTTGGATCTACAGAAACCAGTTCTCAAAATATTAATGGAATTTCACCATCATCAGTGACCTTCACCTTTAGGATGTGTGGAGAGGATTTCCACTCATGAGTGGAGATGGATGATGTGGGGGTGAGAGGGCGAATCACAATCCATTAGCCAACCCTCCGGACCTCCTAGAAATAACTGCACTGCAGGAGATGGACGATAAAGCAAGGGAGCAGTGATTGAAGAGGTGTGTTACGCAACCCGTAGCCATGGTGACAGACTTGTCTTCTCCTTGAGCTTGCGCAAACTTTGACCTAATGATCTTTTGACAATTGACATTACGCAATATTTGGGTCAATATGGACCAATTCAATCTCTGGTTCATTTTAGTGTCCCTGCATTACCTCTGTGCTCGTGGTATTTGAAAAGTGATCGCTGAACTGCTGTGAGGGGACCTTTTATTGCTTGATGCTAATGTTTACAGCTGGGGCGATGGTGCTATTTCAGTTCTGCATGGCGCATGCAACTTTGCAAAGAGCGGCTGTGAAGACTGAAGGAGATCCATCGTAATAAAACCACCTCGAGGAGCAATTCTATACGTCCTGCTTGTTACAGCCAAACGTTGTTTACATTTTTATTAGAAAGAATGTAATGCATCTTCATCACATGTCTATGCCACTAAAGTCTAATGGTATAATGGTATAATCGAATGGACTGCATTTATATAGCCCTTTTCAGACCAGTGGCCACTCAAAGCGCTTAAAAATGTTGCCTCACATTCAACCATTCATACCCCATTTATACGCCGAACAGCAGTGTCAACCATGCAAGGCGCCAGCCAGCTCATCGGGAGCAGTTAGGGTTAGGTGTCTTGCCCAGGGACACCTCAGCACTTAGCTAGGAGGAGCCGGGGAACCAGCGGCCTTCCAGTTGCCAGACAACCCAATCTACCTCCTGAGCCAATGCCACCCAATGGTAATGGTATACTTTATGTGGTGTGTGTATGTGTGTGCCTGTGTGCCCATCACTAATGACAGTTTGTAGATCATTTTGCTGATTGTTATGTAATTATCGTTATGTAATTATCATTGACCTAAATGTAAAGAAACAGCTGACACAGCCTCATACAGCCTCATACGCTATGTTTAATTTTGACATGAAAAAGGTAGCTTGCTAGGGGTGTGTACATTTGTGTTCCTATGTATGTAGTGTTTGCATGTGCATGTGTGTGTGTGTGTTTTACAAGTGAAGCATTGAGAAAGTTTTCCTCGGCAAACAGTGTGTGAAAAAGAGCAAACACTCAAAGGCTTTGCTCAGGAAGCGTCTGTCATTTAAAACCCTTACCATGCTATAGCAGTGCGGACGATACATCTAGCATTACTCCACTGTATGCTATTAGTGTGCAAAAAATCCAGCATTAATCCACTGCACGCTACTAAGCATGAGCAACCTTTTGTCAACACATCAAGGAAAACCAAGAGTCGATTTACAGCTTTTTTGGCCAGGGCCAACCCTATATGTTGCACAATACGTGTGTGTATGTGTGTGTGTGAGTGTAACTGAGAATACGCATATGTGACAGAATGCAAGTAGAGAAGGATGAGGTCAGATAGAGCGCTGAAAGACACAGGTGTGTGTGTGTGTGTGAGAGAGACAATGTGCAAGTGGAGAGAGAGAGAAAACAGAAGAAATGGGAGCGTGAGAGAGAGATATTGAACAGAAGGTTTTCGCATGACAGACTGGTACACGATACAGCTAGTTGTTGGAGGAAATGTCAGAGTTAAGACGAAATGAGGAAATGAGATGGGGATATTATAAAGCTGAATGTAGATTCAAAACATCCGTCTTTGCAATGTCTTCCCAATCCTTGCACATGCATTGATCAGTTTGTCTTTCATATTAGTCCATCCTTTCGCCGATAAAGGCTATAACATGCTATAGGCCGTGTACACCGCGACTAACGTTGGAATGTTAGTTATTGTGTTGGTAGAAATGTTATTTTGGTCATTGTTTAGTTATTAACCAGGAAATAATTTGTCATCATCATTGAGGAGACATTGTTGTGTTTGAAACTGCCACAGCGTTTCTCAAGCGAGACGTGGCAGAAGAAAAAAGTTTTCATTAGCCTAGGTTACGGTATATTCACGTTGGTTTAGGATTTTACAATACTTCCACTCTCTCGAATCCTCTCAATATGGCGGTGTATCGCCAGCAAAAAATCCCATGATGCATTCTGATGTACAAGCCCTATTGTCTTGTTTTAAGAATGCAAGTAATACGTAGGAGGAGAGAGAGCGAGAGGTCTTTTCCACAAAGAGGAATGTGCTTGCTCTCCTCGAACGCCCCACTCCGATTTTAGAGAAGAGCTGAGCGGCGATTTCAATGCAAACATTGGTGTCAGAGTGTCATAAGGCACTATGGATCTGCCACATGTGTAACACACAAGGCAAGGGAGAAATAAATATAGTGTGGGTTTGGTTTTCATCAATCAAGTATTAAATTAGTTTTGACCTGCACTAAACATGCTGAACATGCACTGTTACTATAAGCACTTGACTACCACTAACAATGATAACCATTGGAACAATAATCTACTGACCTTGTGTTTTGGTTGCTATAGTTACTTTGCACTCTGTCTACTTGTTTCTGTAAACTTGATTGTGCAATTTTTTTAGTTACTGCAATATGTGTCAGCTAAATGACTGAATGTAGATAAGCATATTCAGTTTGCATTCACATGCATTTATTTTTAAACTCCTGATTAGCACTGAAAGCTGAATCAGCTGAATCATCAATAAGCATGCTCATCGATCCTCTCAGCCTGCACGTTTTAAAAAGGGCGTCTTTGCCCCCATTTCCAAGTCAAGCCCACGTGGCTGTAACCCTCCCCATCAAAATAAACAACCACTTGTTGAGCCAAACCACTGCTGCTGCTGCTGCTGCTGCTGCTGCCCGCCCTCCACCCATCCCTCCCTCCCTCCCTCCGTCCGTCCCTCCCCACTCACCAGCTCTATTGTCTTCTATGTTAATGCTTCCCGACAACTCCCCCCTCCACCCCCCTCTACCCCAACATGTCCAAAACAACACGTGTTCACTGTTCAACCCTCTCTCTCCCCACCGACGTGAACATACGGGAAGCCTACCTCATATAGAACGGAGATATCGCTCGCTCCTCTTCTGGAAAGCTAAAAAAAAAGAGAAGAATAAATTAAAAGAGAGCCAGAGCAACTGCGAGAGAAAGAGAGAGAGAGAGAACGAGAGAGGGGAGAGAATTAACATGTAGCATGTGACTACCATGCTTGCAGGTAAACAAACACACGCTGCTTCTCTCCATGTTGCTGGGGGGGGGGGGGGGGGGGGCGCGCAGAGAAGACCGTATGGCTGAGCCCCTTTTTGTCTGCACAACAAAAGCCACCGAGAGCTTCAGACCGGTGCCTTTGTGGAGCCTGTCACTGTGAATTATTATTATTATGAGCCACGGATAAACAATACGAGCCGCTGTTGAATATTCACGGGCACCGTGGCCACGCCTGGACGCCGGCCAATAACCGCCACCGTAACAGAACATTATGCAACAGTATGGGGAACCCGGAGCAGAGGTTGCTTAACATTTATATACCCTGACAACGGACGAGACAGCAGATATTTCATAATCCAGAGCTGCTGTTTGCTAATGCTAAGCTGCAGGATGTGTCCACTGCAAAAGGAAACGCACACAACGTGATCTGTGGAACAAACTGACACTGGTCCCCAGGTCCGCCTTCCCTCCACAACAACTGGATCTGGCCTGGACCTGACCCGCTTTCGTGTTGATTGAATGCCTCAAACTCATGTAATCCACCACCACCAAATATGCAGAGTGTGTGTGTGTTGTGTGTGCTTTTCTTGTGCACACACAACACACACACAGTGACTAAACTCTGGCAGGACAAATCTCTGTAACATTAGCAGTGCTCTTTGGAGATATTATAGTCTGGTGTAAATATCCCAAACAAAAGGATTAGTAGGAAAAAAACGTAATAAAGTAACCTCAGGAGAAATATGTGCACATGACCTTGTTTTCATATTCCGGGATTTCAATGGACTCAAAATGAAGTATTAATATGATTATACAAGAAAGTGGAGCTGTGCTCTGGTTGTCAATTTCTCTGCCATCCTATGTTAGTATATATTTTTTAAATGTATTCTTGAATATGTAATATATGACCAGCATGTCTTCAACAGAGTATCTTATTTTAAAACAAGCACGTCTTCAAATGTAAAAAAAAAAACTTTCATAGGCTGTATTCATGAACTATCATATTTCTGTAAGTATCATCTAACTCGCTATGGGATGAGAAAATGAGTGGGTGCGTTAGTACTAATGTTAGGGCGTCCAGATTTTTGTAATATGTAAGTAATGAGTAATAAGTAAGCATTTAATGCTAAAAACAGCTCCTGCACATGTAGGAAGTGGAGGGGTAGTCGAAATGAGTCTTACATGGCTAATTAAAGAGTAACTCCCTAATCGCACATCAGAGGCCAAAACATAAAGACTGCCAGCAATCTTCTCAGTCATTGCATCAGAATTTAAAAACATGACAATGACAATATTCATGACAATATTCAGTAAATGATTTTGAGTTTGGATATTTATGGTCATTTTTCTTTGTATATAAACATACGTTATTTACATTGCTACATAGCATATTTCACATTAAAACTACCTATTACCCATGTCAGGGTTTGGCTTGGAGGCCAGGCTAAGTATATTCTTCCTTTAAAATTGAAGGCTTTATTTCCTAGACATAAATAGGTTGAAAAGAAAATAATGCCCTCTTTTTTTAACCTTTATTCTTAAACCTGCTTAAATGTGGAACTGTACCTACCCACAATGCATTGCTTGTGAAGTGACACCCACTCTAAATTTGCCTTTGGCCTCGCAGACATTAGTTGGGCAAGGGGGGTAAAAGCTGTTCTAGTGCCCAGTTTGACTCCTCTTTGCTGGACAAGGCTGTTTAAATACTCCGCCGTCATACTTGGTTATTCTAGGTTGGAATATGCAACCGCTAATTATTCCAAGCGCTGGCAGGCGCATTGCGAAGCCGAGATTTAGCGGCACAGATACGCGTCTGAGTTAGTTGCAGACTTTATTTTGGGGTTCACGCGTCATCAGCTACCATCACAAACATGATTTGTACTTCCGGCTAACACATTTGTACCACATGTTTGCCAAACACCAAACACGGTATGTATTCACCGTCAAGCGTGCCTTATTAGCTTAATCAACATGTTATCCATTGCAACAACCTCTACCACACCTTCTCATCTTGAACTTCAACGAGCCCTCTCCAATTCTTAGAAAGCCTTGATGCGCTCGTTTGTTTGGCGGTTTTAGGGATGAGACCTGACCAGCTCAGTGTCAGCGTTCATCATTTATCCATCCCAGAATCACGCCGCACACCCAGCCACATTTCATGGCACTGGCTCGAAAACACGTCGTCCCTAGAAAGAGTTGCTTTGACTAGTCCATTCAGTAAATATTTGGCGGCATGACTTTCAGAGGTACGTGACGTTCCTTCATGCCTCGTACAGTAAGAGGGGAGGTGTGTGTGTGTGTGTGTGGGGGAAATAGGACAAAAAAACACTGTCCCAGACCCCCAGGCAGCAAAACAAAGGATTTAGGTTTCAACTCAAAGTAGGCCAAAGTTCATTCAAATTCTCAAATATTCTCACATGACATGGTACAGAAAACAACAAACTCTAAAGTGTGTGCATCTGTGTATCTGTGTAAGGAAGAACGAAAACAAACAAACATTAACATAAGCAAAGAACAACTGCAGGTGTAAATCTGTGGACCCTCGGCCGTAGATCCCTCAGCAATGCTCTTAACATGGGGTTATAGTCTGGCAGGCGTATTAAAATAATGTGTGCCGCCACTGCCGTCATCGATTGCAAAAGCGGAAATCCTGCTTACCCACTACCTTGCCGTGTGTGGAGGTACCAAGGAGATTTGTGAGCAATACTTGAAAGGGAGTCTTGATCCTTCCAGGGGCCACGGAAAAATACCAGACCAGTTGGCCAATCTGGCCATTCATCCGCTCAAATGCTAAATTCATTCATTATTTTTGGGGTTTTTATGAAACTTTTTTTTTTTAGGAAACTGACTGACTGTAGTAATATTTACACAATTAATACTATAACTAAATGAATATGATAAAACAAACAATAAAAAATATTATAATTAGAAACAATTTTGGATCAACATGGATTCATCATGGACAATTATTCATTCATATATTCATTCATACCGGTATTCGCATATGTAAACGTATATCGATTGATAGACTGAGACTATTTATTGAAAGACTGTACATATTTGTATATATTTATTGACAGACTGTACATATGTTCACTCATTCACTCTTTCAGAGACCCAGTGCAGATATCTAGGGCCAGCCGCTTAGTGTTTTACTTTATCTTTATTTATTTATATTTGTATACTCTATATACCTGTACCTATCCTGTGTTTCATTGTCATTGTTGTTGCTGCTATGACACCTGACTTTCCCTCCTGGGATTAATAAAGGCCTATCTTATCTTATCTTACCACGTTAGGTCAAGTCAATAATTACTTAGAGAAACCTTTAACGGTTGCGCAGTCATGACAAATACAAAGAAAGACATCGGTTGTGTTGTTGAAGACGGTCCATTCATACTTTCAGAACACAGGTTTTGCAGAGTTGGTAACGACCCTTAGTAACAACCAAACAACAGAGAAGCTTTCTAGTCCCTGTTGAGTCAGCCAGCCTGTTTTGCTCCAGCACTCCTACTCCTATAGTGGCAGTTACAATGTTGCCATGAAAATATGTATAGTTGTAACCAATAGAGAGGTGCAGGCAGGGCTCCAGACTAACTTTTTCACAGGTAGCACTGGTGCCACCTAGCTTTTCATTTAGTAGCACCAAAACAAATTAGGTAGCACCATATTTTTCAGGGGGGGGGGGTGCGGGGGGTGCGATCGTAATGTCCGACCGGGGGGGGGGGGGGGGGGGGGGGGGTTGATAGCATCAGCCCTATGTGAGGGGGGCTGCAGCCCCCCCCTTCCCGCACCACTGCTTGGCAGGATCAACCATAGACATAATATACGTAGACGCCTCATAGACTGACGCTGCCTGTTGGAGCTGACGTAGCAGCGCGGCCGCCATCTTGGATGGGTCCCCAGTGCGCCCCCAGTGCATTCATTTCTACGGAGGAAGGTGTATCCCCAACTACAATAATAAGCATAACTCCCTGAATTTTTACCGGATTTTCACACGGTTTGGTTTGTTACAAACGGCAGAGATTTAGTTATGATACAGGACGAAAGGTAATCCCACGCGATCTGGTGTCAATACTGCGCCGTAAGCTGCACTAAATACTGCATAGCTCTCCCGTTGACTCCTATGCTAGACTAGAGTGAGGAGACCCAACCAATATGGCGGCGACGCTGGGTTACGTTCCAGCACGTCATGAGGCGTCTTCGTATATATGTGTATGGGATCAACCAGGATGGCCGTAGAAAACCGTAGTAATCGGGCCGCACCTGCAAGCGCTCGCCACGGCCCCGAAGCTGAGTCGGGGAACTGTGCGGTCCACGCTGCGTAGTGCGAGGCGGCGTCGCCGTTTTCGGAGGTTCCCACGGGAAGGGGGGAGACCAGCCGTCCACGGCAGTACTGCACGACACTCTTTGGTGCAAAATAAAATACTATCGACCGCTTCATATCTGCTTTGTTTAATTTTTTTAATTTAGCGCGATCTTTCAGTGAGCGCGCTGCGTGTACGCGCGCGCGCACGACTGTGCACGTAACGTGTGCAGACAGACAGGCAGGCAGAGACAGGGAGCGAGAGAGAGAGGAGAGATAGTACTCGCAGGAATGAGCCAGAAAGTAATATTTTATTATCAACCACAACCATTAATGCACCAACATAGCCGCGGGAGTGGGGAGAGAATGAAAAAAAAAAAAAAACTTTTTTTTTTCTCACTCGTCCTCCTGCAAGTAGCACCGGAGCGACCTCATTAAATTTTAACTCGCACCTTACTCTGGAGCCCTGGGTGCAGGCATGAGTCCTAAAACCCGGAAATCCGTTAGCATGTTGCCGGTTCCCTCGTCTCGACGTCAATGGGTTTTTTGACCACGTTTTGGTCTACGACATAAAATACGTCAGTAAATACTCCACTCGTGAATATTTGAAGCTTTTACGTTTCTTAAAATACTTATGGAGACAAAATCATCAAAAATACAAAAATCATCCCTGAACCACTCTATGGCGGAGTAATATTTATAGTGATGAGGCAGCACGGCTAGGTATGCTGTCATGATGATTTGATCACGGTCTCAATGTCTAGTTGACCAATTAAGATTGCTTGGTCGGAGCTACCCGTTGTATAATAGCCATTATTCAACAGTTACTTTCCTGAGGATACACTTTTAACCTGCGTCTCTCGTTCAGAGTCCTTGGAGATCAGCAACACAAACACAACAGAATGGAACCGAAAAGAGTTCATGAGTCATCATAAAAAATAAAATGTATCGATGAAAACAAATTATGTGTGGCTGCTCGAAAGTGAAAGAATTGGCCCGAATGCTACGACGACAACTCACAGCTCGAGTACAGAGCTTGTTGGATAAGCTCACATAGAGTTATAGAGGGGTTTTATAGACACACAGTAAACAGACGGACAGAAAGAGAATGGGACTTCACCCCCAATGCACTCATATTCAGCTAAACCTGGCCTGTAGTCACCTGAGGCACTGTCCATACCAATATCCAAAGACTTTATGCGTAAATAAATAAAAGCATAAATTATTAATATTGCTGCCTCAAATGTACATTGTACATTATAAAGTCCTAAATAATATAACACATAATATAATATAGTATAATATGATGTGCATTGGTCTATTGGCCGATAGATGGGAATTTCTAACATCAAGTCTTCAACACCGATGTGGAAGCCCAGCGCTGCTCACAGCACACTGTCACCTTCCTCACCTCTACCTGTGTCTCGCAGGTTTCTAGGAAACCCACAGGTTACATCACAAGAGTGCCAGCCACACGTGGAAACTGCACACAAAGACCGCCATGCATTCCTTACACAGGGGAAAAGTGCACATTTCCATGCTGGAGTGAGGTTGTATTGGGTTGTGGTGGTGGACAGACGTCAGCAGGGTCCACAATTAACTTTTATAATGTTGTCTTGTTACCTGGCAGAGTGGAAAAATCTACCGGCCAAGCAATTGCCTGCATTTGCCTGCAATCCATCAGCCATTGGCTGGTGGCAGGTGTTCATTTTGGGCCGTGGACGTCAGTTACACAAAGTATGCAAAAGTCTGTGTGGTAATATCGTGTTTTACTTGCAAATCCATCCTTTTATCGAATATGGAAATGTCATACTATGGAAGTCATTATGGAAATGCCATATCAAGCTTTCAAGACAACATTTAATAGAAGAGGTTTCATATACCACTTGTGTTATTGGACATTATATAAAAGAATAATCAATCCCATAAATGGCTTCAAACCGCTTGTTTTTTTAAAAGATAAGAGGCAGGACCTCTTTACTCCCTAACGCCAAGCCCTCGTCGAGCTGGAATGGAGATTTTCCCACCATGGGTTGACTGACCAAATACATTCTGAGAGGCAGAAACATTGCTAGGTTGATTGAGCCTATGGCTAGATGGGTCTTATATTATTTAAACACTGATCATTTAATTATATAGTATAGTACCGTTATTTGATGCGATTCTTATATACTAATAATAATAATAATTCATTGCATTTATATAGCGCTTTTCAAGACACCCAAAGCGCTTTACATAGTGTGTGTGTGTGTGTGTGGGGGGGGGGATATGACACCTCATCCGCTACCAGTATATTATATACTGTATAATTTGTATTATGCCAAGTCCAAGTAAAACGTTTATCCTTGCAAAACTTTCACATTGTTATTTTCAAAACAAAATACAGAAAAATTACATATATGTGAAAAACCCCCACATGTGAGACTAAACCTGTATGATTGTGTGTATACTACATACACACTCGCTGTGGGATCTGGTTTGTTCCGGTTGCTTCTGAGCCACAAGACGCGGCCGCGTGCTGATGCAGGCTTGCCTAACACCTAGCCATGGAAAGTAGGAGCAAGCTGAAAGATGGGCCTGGGAGACGTGCACGTGCTCGGCACAAACACACAAACACACCACCTCGCGGCTGTAGTCCAGTCAAATCCCAATATCACCGCTACTTGTGAAAGTTGATGTGAAAAAATCAATACAGTTTTTCCCTTGTCAGTGGAGGAATTAGACATATTGTTTTATCCCAGCCTTATGGACCTGACTCATTTTAACTCAACATTTAAAGGTTATTATTATTTATTATCATGCTAATTATCAATTTTACCTGAAAAAAATTGTAATATTATGTTAGTAAAATACACGTTGCATGTTTATTATTAGCTTTTTGTCATTTAGACGCCTTTATCCAAATTGACTTTGTGATTATTTTTCTTTCTTTAAAATACACATCATGAAGGAGCAGTTCAGGGTTCGGAATCTCGCTCAGGGATGCCTACAGGTAGGCTGCGGACATTGGGGCTGGAACCCACAACCTTTCACCAACAACCAGTTGCCCTCCATACACGTTGTACATGTTGCTCTAAATACGACTTGAATGTTTCCATCACAGTGAAACACAGAACATATCCATGCAAAAGGGGGCCAATCCTCTTGGTCCCACATCCTACAGCGACTTATCATGTTTATGTACTAGCGCCACATTAACCTTCAGTCAGATTATCTTACGTTTCCTTTGCTAGTGAACGATTATTAGCCAGGACTGCTTGCATACACGGCTGGCTGGGGTCCCCCGTCACCTGACCAGTCACCCTACACCACCTGATGCCGGGACTCTGACACCGCAGGAAAATCCCCACTAAAAGATTTACAGTCGTTTACCCTGGAGAAGGCAAGGCGAATACTAAATACGCAAGCAAGAAAACAGCTGTTCCCTCTAATCATGCACTTGAGAAATCTGGTGTCACTGAACTATTGTATGTATTGACAGATAATATTGAGACTGAGTGTATCGGGTTTTTATTCAGCTGCACAGAGAGGACATATTGAATTTGGATTCATGTCTTGGGTTTTAGGAGTAATAAAGACCTTGAGGAAGCAGAGACGGGGTACTAAAACATGTTGGCAAGCAAATATGTGTGGCTTGCAGTGCTGTAGATTGATTACAATTAATATTTGAATGATCAATCAATGCCTTAATGTAATAATTACATTAAATAATGATGAATACATTTAATACATTAAATAACCAGCACACCATACTATTTTGTCTAAGAAGTAAGTGCACACCTTTTTTTTCTCATTAGGAGAAATAATCTCCTAATGATAATACATAATATGAGTTCATCATAATAAAAATGAATATAAATATAATTTTCTTTTTTGTATATTATTTATTATTAAATTTTTTTGGGGGGGGGTATTTATTATTTTATTTAACTCTTTACCTGCACTCACACTAGTCAAGTGACGAGATGCCTATATTGAAACATTGACATGTGAATTCAAATTATGTATTTTTTTATTTTGTCAAAGAGTTTACAGTAAGAGTTTACAGTAGCCTCACAACTTATTTTTCTAAAAGGGGCCAGGTGTGCCAGCCTGCTTGGCTGTATGCTCATCCCCAGCCAGGAAATATCTTCCCAGACCCAGAGAAGGATCCAACAACAGACCCAGCAGCAGTCTTACTATTCCAGGACTGGAGACCCCCAACACCCAGCGGTTCTGGTTTCAGGTGCTTTAATAAGCGTGTTTGGATGCCACACGAAACATTACAACTCCACTTGGCCCCCAGAACCGAGGGCCCCAGTCAGAGGCCCTGCATACTTCACAACCTCCATCACACAAGCAGCGGCCCCGGTGTCACTATAGACAAGTAGCGGTGATAACTTAGTTTCCACTCCTGGGTGCCCACATACAAACTGTGTAGCCATAAAAGGCCAGATCATTCCTTCTGATCATTTTTACTTTCTGCCTTCTGCCATTTTCCACCAAGTAGGGTTTTCGTAAAGTGCTATTGTAACTAACTAGTGTTAGTACTATTTTCTGTTATCTAGATTTAGTGCTGCAAAGATTATATTTTCTCTTTCATTATTATATGAGTGTCGTTCCTTTATTGTGGTCATAAAAGTGTTTCCAAAGAGGTCAGACTATGGACCCTCTACAACACATCTGTCAAACACAAGACCAAATCTGGCCCGTGCAATCATTTGGGTTTTCAATTAATTTTGGCCCACATCTTTAACTCCCGCCATGTGCGGCACTACAACTCCCAAAAAGCATTGCAAACATGTTACTATACGCGGGTGCTGAATTGCTGCACCACCTTCCTCCTCACGGTCACATGAAAGCGTAGCTATATCCAAGGATGCATACTAACCCTAACCCTACATTATATCCAAGGATGCATACTAACCCTAACCCTACATTATATCCAAGGATGCATACTAACCCTAACCCTACATTATATCCAAGGATGCATACTTAGAGTATCAGGACTACTAACTGGTTCAGCAGCAGCATTTACTTTAGCTCGACAAACCTGCTGTGGCACATTCAGTTGGACTCCTGTTTTCCCATCGGCAACGTTGCAACCTCAAGCAGCAACTAAAGAGGCAGCCACACGATTTATGGCAAATTGCCATGCAAACACCTAACAAAAAATGACTGAGGAAATGCACCTCGGTCTGCTAAATGGCACATTTAGTTTTAAAAGAGGATCTTAAGAGAAAAAACAATTGTATGCACATAGCACCTGGTCAAAAGAAAAGTAGATTTGATTAAGTGGTTGGAGTCCTGTCACACACTTACTCAAATAGATATCTAGCTGATAAAAAGTAACTGTTTCACTTTGTCTCTCCAAAGTTAGTAATTTCTTTCTTAGCTATTTTTCAACTCCTGTGGTATTGATTCTAAGAGTATATATATATATATATATGGCCCTCAAAGCTGTTATCATTTTTGGATGTGGCCCCTGCAAAGATTGATTGACACCCCTGCTCTAAAATAATAAAGATGAACTCAAAAGCCATAAAAAATCAAAGCAACAACAACGAGGGGGAAGTCACCTTATCCACTATACTCTCCTGCTACACCTGCTAGCTGCTGTTATATTTGATAATACTTGACTTTTTGAATATGTACCTGTTTATGTACCTGTTGTTGTTGTCTGTAATTTAATGCATCTAGCTGCGACGACAATTTAATTTCCCGATTTAAAGTCAACTCTCTCAATCAGACACACCCGTAGACTCCTACGTATTGAAACCTAGTTTCCTACTCCAGCAAGTAGGCCCACCCTTACTAACGACCTAACAACAGAGAAGCGTTCTACTCCCGGTTGAGTTGATTTGATTGTGTTGATTATATCTTGTATTTATTGGTAACTGTTGTTTGATCGCAATATTACACTGGAGGGTGTGCTTTACCGTCATTATTGGCACTTCAGTGATGCGGAGAGGACCGAGGCTCGAAACCACATATAAATCAACATTAACAAAAAAATTATCCATTTTATATCGATATTGTAGGCTACTGTTTAGCTCTTGCTCTACTCCTATAGTGGCAGTTACAATGTTTCCATGGAAATATGTATAGCTTTAATCAACAGCGGAGTAATATTTATAGTGATGAGGCTAGGTGTGCTGTCATGCTGATTTGAGCACGGTCTAAATGTCTAGTTGACCAATCAGATTGCTTGGTCAGAACTACCTGTTGTATAAGCAGGCTTACTCACCAGTCATGGAGCTCAACACTGGAAGAGGGGCTTGTATTGGCGGGAGGAGAGGGTGGGCGGGGGGGTGGCGCCATCTGCTCCAGGATGGCACTGCTGGGTTGGGGGGCCAGCCGCCTCACGTGTGGCGTCCCGGCAGAGAAGCGGGGTTGTGGCGTGGCCGGCGAGACCTCATCGCCCATTGCCTTCTTCACCTGTTGGAAAGAGAAAAATGTGTTTTTCAATATCAGACGGACAACAATTCTTTTCACCGTATCCAACGGAAATTCACGTAGAGGGTTATATTCCCACAGATTTGGGATTTTTCGAGGGGAGAGTAGTGGCTAAGGTTGTCCGACTTCCATCCAAAAGGTACTAGGTTCAATTCCCTAACCACTGCGGTGCACCTGTAGGCATTCTAGAGCAAGACACCCAAGCCCTTGCCTGTATAATGAAGGAGGTATTTGTGGTCGATTTGCAAATAAAAAAAACCCAAACAGGGCAAGTTTGTCTTACCTTGCGGACCTGAAGAGGTTTTAAATGCAGAAGGCCGTCCACTGTTGTATAGGAGTAAAACCTCAGCCTGATGGCAGCTACGCTATGCGAAGCACCCTCTTGCATTTTGACATGGATGTGGGGGAGTGTAAAGAGTGAAGGCACAATGTATTGAGAGTGCCGTCGGACTTCGACGCTAGCAAGTGGTTACGCTGTCCACAGCCGCTAAATGGCTAGCTATGTCACGCGCTAATGGGACTATTGATAAGGGCCCGAAAAAGACCCAATATAGTGGAAATAAACAGGGCTTTAGCCTCATTTTAATGAACAAAGCGATGGGAAAGCTTAACATTTTAAAATCCCCATTACCGGTTTAAAACAAATGGATCCAGGGTTAAAATCTATCTGATAATTCACTTAATGGACCAATCTTTACTAGCAGCATAATCGCTCCGCAAAGCTTCTCGAGCCTCATTATTGATTCCCCCTGTGGAGCGGGGCAATTGATTTGACTACATTTGTCAACCAGATAATTGTATTTGATGGGGTGGCCAGAACTAGCACAGGAAGCACGTATACTGTGACGCGGCAGCTTGCCTTGAATGTCCTCAATTGGTAGTATTTGGTCATTTAGCTCAGCGTTTCCCAAACCGTGGGTGGGGGGCGGCTACTGGGCCGGCCTCCAGCTGTTTAAAAAATAGCTGATTGATTGAATAGATGATTGACTGTTTAAATACGAATTCAGGTTTGTTGATATGTGCATCAAATATTCGTCGACCCATCAGACCACAGAACTTGCAGTCAACAAATGACATTGAAAACTCACACACATTTAACTTTGACATTAACGTTAATTTGGCAATTAAAGTTCTGTATATATTCGGGATTATTTTTGTAGGTCTAAGTGGGCCCCAGAGGCTGAGGGCCAAGCTCAACTGGGCCCTGCCTTAAAAAGGTTTGGGAAGACCACTAGACTAACTTTGCCGCCTTTTCTCGCTCACATGTTCAGCTGCATCTGTTATCTCACTTCCTGGCCTGCCAACCAATTCACATTCCTAATGTAACAACCACCGAGCCCTAATCTGATATCCCAGATAGTTCACACCCTCCAGGAACCATCACAACACAGCTTACAGCTCACTCAACCCAATCACAACATGTGGGCTCCACAGCCCAACAACAGGTTGAAAACACTTGGATCCGGTCCAGGCTCACTGTGCATTTTCCGGAGAGGGCTTTTTTATGGGGTTTCTGGGTAACACTCCCCTAATAAGGATACATGTTGCATTTCCCTGTCTAGTTGCTCTGTGGACATGGCAACCATAAAGGTTAATATTGACAGCGTTGATTTATATTAAGTGATGAAGCGGCTGAATTATAGGCCAGGCTTTTTGCTAGGAAGCTAGGAAATGACAGGTGTTTTTCAGAAGGTTTCTCCCACGTGGTTCTCTTTGGGAGGAGAGGAATTGCTAAATGAAAACATCCTTTATGAGGCTGTTTTCCCCTCTGCTAAGCGAATGCTACTGCTACCTGATTCAGCAGATTTATCAAAGCTCTCTCGACACTGCGATGCGTGTGTCGTTATCTGTATTATTTTTATGGATAGTAATAACTATAAAGGGCCACACATTTAAACAACCCCAATATGATGAGAGAGGTGAAGCCAATCTTTTTATTGTGAACTGAAGCCAACCTCAGAAGCAGCACACATTTCTATCCACACACTAACCAGAATTTATTGCAACTGTTATTAGATGCTGGCAAGGACATCGGCATGGCAATGTATCAGCTCCAATAGGCTCCTTTCCTTCCTCCTTTTTTGCAGTGTGCAGAGTGTTTTTTTAGGCACATATCTGTCTCTCTTTGCAAACCCTCACTGCTGCCTGCTGCTCCAGGAGAGTTCCTTTATCAAATCAAGTCCTGTAACAGAGTGGACTGTCGTCTAAACGACCTCCACGCAATCTGCGTTAACCAGATAGGAAATCTGGGCAAATGAACGGCGGCTGAGGTAATGCAATACGTTAAGATGCTAGGCTAGGCTAACATTCAAAGCAACAGCACAGTGTATAAACTTTGGCAATGGTTACCGAATGGACTGGATGTCGTATTTGTGAACAATGGCATCAAACTGTAGACTACATAAGTCTGAGACAAAATACTGTTGAGGTATCTTTTTTTCCTGAGTCTGTGTAATCTTGTGTCCAAGAGTGAAAGAGGGAGAGTGAGAGAGAGAGAGAGAGAGAGAGAGAGAGAGAGAGAAAGCGGGAGAGAAAGAAAAAGAGAGAGAAAAGAAAGCGAGAAATTTATGAGAGAAAAAAGAGAGAAAGTGAGAGAAAAATTTGAGAAAAAGAGAGGGAGAGAAAAGAAAGAAAAAGAAATAAAGAAAGGGAGAGAGAGAGAGAGAAATAGGGGAATAGAGGAAACGATAGAAAGAGCCCAAAAAAGGGCCGATACGCCTACGAACGTTTATTTGTCGACTCTTTTCATCGTCTTTCCAAACGATACTTTACCCCCCCACCCACCTCTAATAAAAAAATTAAAACACTTTGCAATCACTCTATGGTTGTATGCCCTGGCTCTTACTTTGATATTTTGCGTGTAGTATTTTCGCACTTATCTCCTTTGTATTCTAGCAATCAGTTAACTTAGCAATTGGTATGCTTGAAACTCGTTCTTGTGAAATCCTTACTCTACTGACAGCGATTTACTGTTGCACTTTCTACTGACTAATGTACTTATTGTAAGTCGCTTTGGACAAAAGTGTCTGCTAAATGCCCTAAATGTAAATGACATGGCTATATATATATAGTTGATATTTTGTGTAGAGTTCGACACACCGCCAACTCCCTTAACAGTTTGTCATCAGTGAGACTGACAACATTTATCAAGTGTGCAAGTCAGCCGTTGCGAAATTTTTAGAATAGGGTGACAAGCTGTCATATGTACCACACCATTCTATCAGAATATGTACAGACACACTCGCGTGTCAGCGTTTACATGACACTACTGCGTTGGGGAAAACTGATTGTCCGATCACACTTGCGTCGACCTATCGGGTCACAGGGTTCAGAGTCATGCAGGGATTAGTGCAGACAAACATTTCCTGGACATGGAGGCAATAACAGTTTCTTTTGAAGGTGATAAAAAAACAATAAACAATGAGGTTCATGAATCTGGGTGTATTAACTGCCCTGGGTGTATTAACTGCTCATTCCTAACCTAGTTTTTACCTCAATGTTTACGTTTTTACTTGTGTGTGTTCGCATTTCTATTTCTCATATTGTGTGTATTTTTTCAATATTTTAAACTGTACTTCTGATGTGACATCCACATTTTCCATATTATCTTCACAGATAGTTCGTCTTTTAATCGTCATACTTTACATTCCACTAATTGAAGTGACATCCAGCCATATAAGGATATATAAATCTTACATGTCGTCATGCTTATGTATGGCAGTACATTTTGTCATCGAGAAATTGAAAACCTGAAAACTTGAAGACTTTGAGTGTCTCTTTTTTAATTTGAGAACCTCTCAACTTGAGCGATGTCGAGAGAAATGGACGATATTTACATGTCAACGACAAAATGGAGAAGAGGAACCACTGAATATGTCACAGGAATAAATAGCTTTTGTGGAGACAGGGGAAATCCAGATCTTTTCATGCTCAAGTTTTTTTTTTTTTCTGTAATGGAAAAACAATACAAATAAAGTATTTAAAAAAAGAGAACCTCTCAACTTGTGAATAGCGTGTGAATTGCATGAATAAGCTATTACAGCCGGGCCAGTGCTACTGGATTCCACCGCTACACATGAATCCGATGGGCTGACCGGGTCTGTCATTTCAGGAAAAAAAACAGCTGCAAGCACACAACCACACAGAGGTAAACTCGAATCTCACACACACACACACACACACACACACACACACACACACACACACACACACACACACACACACACACACACACACACACACACACACACACACACACACACACACACACACACACACCTTTTTCTTTGCATGCACTGGCGACTTTGGGCTCCTGGGACTTGATGTTGTGGGGGAACTTTCGCTGTCCACATTCATCAGGTGAGCTTCCTGTAGTCACGGGCGAGAAAGAGAGGAGAAAAAAAGCTCTCACACGAACCGTTATATTTTATGCATGCGTGTCCTGTACTCCAAGAAAGCTGTAACTCTATATATATTAACTTGGGATTTACGATTCTTCAACTAGGGGACAGGTTAGAGTCATGGCTGGGGTTGTTTGACTTTCAACAGAAAGTGTCGTATACTACAATGTATGCAGCCTAACCTGTAACCTGTAAGCCCCTACCTGCTTCTGAATGACCTGTACCTGTATTCACTCTCTCAAGGTCTTCGGTGTAAGTGTCCGCGACATGACTAACTCGTAGAAGAAGTATTGATAGCCCCCGACAACAGCGACCAAAATAGATTAAGTGGCTTCAAACTCTGGCGTGTGTGCGTTCCCCCACTGGGGACACATACATATTCGCACATAAACACCTCTCACACACACGAACACACACGCACACGCACACACCTGTTGCTGCTGCATGGGCAAAGCACACCATGCGACGCTATGGGAACACCTAGGCAGGTGGCATGCAGGCCTCCTGATGCATGGCTGCATATATGTCTGTACTGTACACATGATATCACTTTGAACCCTGTCAGTGTGCATGTGTGTGTGTCTGTGTGTGTGTGCGTGTGTAAGACGATCCTAGGGCCGTGAGAATAAAGGTATTCCCATTGGTCAGCAGTATCTCAGGTGACCCTGAGCAAGATGACAACGCAGCACAATGCGCAGCCAAAACACTGCAGTAAGAGACAAACATGCATGCAGGCATTTTACCCTCATGGACCAATTCAGACTTTTTAACGTACAGATTGATTGTTAATTTTTTTTACATACAAATGATTAATTTAGTCTCTTTAACATACAAATTGATAAATTATGACTTTTTCTAACAAACAACATTTTTAATTTAGACTTTTTAGACCATACAAATAATTGACTTTGTCGAGGGTTAAAATAATCAAATAGTGACATCACGTGCCTGGGAAATTTATTGGTTTTCATTTTCACTTTTGCTCACTTCGGCTTCTCGGGAATTTCATCGTGATCTCATCATCAGTTGGCGTCATGTGATCACTGTCCCCCTCCCCCCTGGCCCCCCCGGTATCCATGGCGATCAGCATCATACCCTCATACCAGGGAACCAGATCTTCTCCCTCCTCCCCCTTCCTGGGATCCCAAGCTGTCAAGAGAAGGGAGGCATGGAGACGACCCCCGGCGGCCCCTTTCAGGGGGTCAGGTACAGGGGAAGAGGCCACTTCCACCCTGGTAGCGGTGGTGGTGGGTAGACTGGTGCTAGGGGGTGTCTGACTGTGTCACTGACTGCCAGAGGCATGCCACAGACATGCTGTTTGCACAATGAGTCATGTGACCCTAAGTCACACACAAGTTTCATGCCAAACGTCTGTTGGCCATTTTGAGAAGGTGTCTGAGGAATATGCTGACAACGTGCTTGATGTATGTATTATAAGTATACACTGTATATATATGAGAATATATAATAAATTGTATTATTTTGAATGTATTATTTTACAGACACATTGTGAATATGTATTGTGTACATTAAGTATTGTTAAGTATTGTGTATTTGTGCTGTATGTATTATTTACATATGTATGAGTAGGTACAAGATCGTATGTGCACCTTGACAATGATGAGGGTCGGTAGCTCCCCTGTGCAGCCATCTTTGTCTCCATCACGACTGCTGTCAAAGATGTTGCTGTAGTTTTGGATGAGCTTGGCCATGATTTTATTACAGATGTTCTGCTCCTTCATGGCCTCAAACCCAGGGGACACACTGCGGAGGAGAAAATAGATAAAAAACAGAAATTAGATAAGTGTCGGAAGAATAGGAAAATAAGAACTGTCACTATCGTTAAACAACAAGTTTCTCCGATTGTTGGTTTGTTTTTGCTGTTCATGTTTCACAGAAAAACATTTCCTTTTTAATGCATTGATAAATGCACCATTTCGATGAATCCTGTGAGTTGAAATGACAGAGAACGCGATCCAGCCACCATCTGGCCTGGGCAATGGTGATCCGTGATAGCCCCCCACACACATTACACCAACTGGCAACCGACTGACCGACAGCTGTGTCAAATGTAGACGAGAACATGGGTCCAAACCGTAAATAATTATTACATAACACACGCACATACTTGACTTACTTACAGCAGGGACAGGATGTACAGGGCTAGAGGTGTTATCTAATATAGCTTCTTACTAACCCATCGATGGAAACCTGAGCCGCTCACAGCAGTCCCGCTCACTGGGATTATTAATGGAAGAGACAGCGGGGAGCAGACAGACTACAGCAGGGCGATACAGGGAGAGCTGTAGCCCTGAAACCGGACTCAAAATGTAGTCTTGTTTGCATTGCATTGGTCTAAACATGGGGTTGTGTTTGTTGTCTGATAGGGGTGCAATAGGGGGGTGCATTAGGGTGAGTTTTGGCCCTGAAGAATCGGTCTAAAAGGGCTGCGCTTTCATCCAAAGCGACTTACAGTGAACTCAGATACATGTCATGAAGAAGCAGGTAGGGGTCTTGCTTAAGAATGCCTACAGGTAGGCTGCAGACATTGGGGTTCAAAGCCAGGGCCTGAATCTACAATGTTTATTATTCTGAAGACAGAGTCGCTGAATGGAAACTTTATCCTGTCAATGGAGGCCTTTGGCCCTCTTAGGTTGCTCTGTCACACACACCGTGGGAGTGTAACTTTCCGTATTCACTACAGATGACTGTGTAGTATAGTAGGGTGATAAATTATGGATTCATGGAAGCTATAAATGTGTTATGGACCTGGGTCTATGAACTGTACTGTGCCAGCTTTCATTACGATATGGTGATCGATTTTCCATCACCTAGGTCAACATTTCAACTTAATTGTAAGATTAATTATACATGAAATACTATGAACACAGCATTTTAGACATGTAGAGAAGGCTTCCGTCCACACTAAATAACTTGTAGCGCCACCTGTTGGCCAGATGTCAGATTGGTCCATGAATCAGGTTCATGGGCACAGAGCGATTGGCCTGATACATGTACATAGACTGCCCACATAGAATAGAGCACAGTAGAATTTGGGCAGAGCCGAGAACAACAGAGTAGAATAAAGTAGAAGTAGAGTAGAGTAGATTGACCTAGACTAAAGAAAAAGAGAATATGAGTAGTATTAGTAGTAGTAGTAGCAGCAGCAGTGGAATTGGTAGTAGTAGTAGTAGTAGTATTAGTAGTTGAGTATACAGAGTACAGTAGAGAAGTAAATTAAAGTAAAGTACAGTAGAGCAGCCCTTGAGTAAAGTATAGTAGCAGTATAGCAGTAGTAGTAGTAGAGTAGACAGTAAAGGAAGTAGAGTACAGATGTAAAGGAAAGTAGTATAGCAGATTAGATGTCATAAAGTGTAGTAAGAGTAAGAGCAAAAGTAGTAGTATTAGCAGTAGTAGTAGTAGTATAGTGAGCCAGTAGACTAAAGTAAAGTAAAGTAAGGTACAGTTCAGCACCGCGGAGCAGAAGTGAAGTGTGTTGAGAATGAGTCGGTGAGTAGGACTGACTGGAAGACGCTGGGTCCGAACACGGTGGCCAGGTTGAGGGCGGTCATGCGGTTGTGCTGGTGGTGGCTCGCCACCTCCGTCAGAAAGTGGCAGAAGTAGCTCAGCAGGCGGTGGTGGACGTCTGGCAGCCGCCTCAACACGGCCCTCAGGTCCCCCCAGGAGCCATCCTCGCCACATTCTGTAGACGCACGCACGCACGCGCACACACACACACACACACACACACACACACACACACACACACACACACACACACACACACACACACACACACACACACACACACACACACACACACACACACACACACGGGTTATTAGGTCAATCACCCGTGTGTAGGGTTATGTCACTCACATCTAGGGCTGAACAATTAAAATAAATATTAGATTACAGTAAATTTAGATTACATTGATATTACATTTAAACAGTCAGTTGACACGGTTATCCAAAGTGAACCCCCACGGTGAGGCTGAGAACAATCAAAAGCAATACGAGGTGGGGAATCAAGCAAAGGAGCCATCAAAGCCCTTGGCAGCCTTGACTGAACCATCTGATATGAATATGATCAACAACTATAAATGTCCCGGTCAAATCCACCAAACCAAATATACACATGTAAACCCCTTGACAATAATAACGGCACTTGACCCCATCACCGATAATCACCCCCCACCCCACCCCCGGTATCAAAGTGTCTTTCCTTGGCACAGTCCACAAGCTGGGGCAGTGCAAAGAGATTGTGTATTCAAGCCATGTCCTATATTTAAACACGCAGGGTTTCCACAGACTGGCTTCAGGGGTGTTGGGTGAAAGTCCTGTCCACCTGTCCTCGCGGTATTAAACGCATCTCTAATCGTTGCGTGTTTTGACGAGCATTACTCAAAACTTTAAGAGCCTGAAAACAGAGCTGATTTTTTAGTACTGGCATTTATAACTAGGTCAGGGCCAGACAGAAGGGTGGCTAGTGATCCAGAGTGACTCAAGCCCTGTGTGTGTGTGTGTGTGTGTGTGTGTGTCTGTGTGTTAGTATGCCTATGTTTGTTCATGTGGAATTGCTCATTCCTATGTTGTTATCGTGTGTCTTTGCTTGGATTGTGTTGAGTATAACGTGCACAATCCCTGCGCAGGCATCCCTGTCTATTTAGCAATGACTCAAACTAAGGAAGAACATGGTTGATTGGGTACTCCAAACAGAAAGAGAAAATCCAAATATCCCCATTCCCTTTTATCACTTCTGCTTTTTGTGTTTCTGTGTCCAAGTTGACGGTCATGCCATGTTTGACCTTGTGATCACTTTAAAGAAAACTCAAAAACAAGACTGTGCAGAGGTGTCACATTAGCACACTGGTGGACATTGGAAAGTCCACGCTTCCTGCTAATGAGTAACAGTATTTCACCTAAGCAAGTGGGCAGAAAGTCGCTTATTAATCGTGTCCTTGTGGCGCGGTGGACTACATTACCTACGTCGAGCACATCGAGGGAGTGGAGGTCAAACCCAAACACACGCCTCTCATGCCGGAGTCAGACTACGCAAACTCAGCCCGATTCCAACACGATTGTGCCGTTGCAGACGATCTTTCAGCGTCAAAGGGCGATTATGAGCGTCGGGACGTCGTATCGGACTGACGTACCCCGTGTAGTGTGACACGGTCAAAAGCTTGCAATCTGGGACATGCTACGTAGGTCGTAAAGACTAGCATGTTCGATTTTTTTGACCGTCGTATTGTCTGACGTCGTACTGCCTGGAAAAGCTTAGTGTCGACTTCAACGTTGACGATCCCACTCAGGCTAGACTGCCAGTCGTATTCACAGGTGGTAAACGTTTGTCCATTGTTTTAACCATTGTATTGTCTGACAACTCTTATAATGTACCCACTGACATTGATGAATTACATATTGAGGCCGCCTCCCCGATCCCAGGGGAACTTGACGCTATGGTCGTGAAGATGGAATGTGTGCGGTCGTGCGTAGTGTAACGTGCCCAAGTTACAGCAAGATTTAATGATGCAATAATTGCCTAATTTGACCATAGCGGAAGACAAAAATGTCTGATCCTGGCATTAGTCATACAGAACAAACAAAAGCTTAGTGTCGACTTCAACGGTGACGATCCCACTAAGGCTAGACTGCCAACGTTTTTCCTGCAAATGATTTGTAAATAATTCCAGTAAATTACTCTTTACTACTTTTTAGCCAACACTTTAATCCACAGCACTTGACAGGGAGTGTATACATATTTTTGGAGCAGGTAGGGGTTCTGCATCTTGCTCAAGGATGCCTACAATAGACTGCGGACATTGGGGATCGAACACAAAACCTTTCAGGGAAATATCACCCCAATCAAAACCACTAGATTATCCTGCTCCCTACACCCATAATTTGACAGAGTTTATGGACCACTTCTTCCTCCATACATCTGGGGTAATGATGAACTGCAAGACTGTGACCAGGGTTAAGTGAACCTGAATCCAACTAGAGAATACTAAACCATCTTTACCAAGAAGCACGGCAGGTCTTCAGCCAAACAGACAGCTTGGCTAATGTGTTACCTGGCGGGAAGCCCTCTCAGATACGTATTTAGAGAGACGGTACATTCCAGGACATGATTTATGAAATCGCTAATGGCCAGTCAACCATGGGAGCCAATATCCTGACCCAGCGCCCAGGACAACTTTTGGAGTTGAATCATCAGGAGAAAGAGACATATCCTTCTATGGCTGCCTTCGGGTGATAGAGTGAGTGACCTACGCAACACAGCTTCTACCCTTTTCTAACGAACACACACACACAAATGAGTCAGCCAGTGGTGGTCAAGCAGCCTTGTGGCGTGGACATTTTCCCGCTCTAACGACACAGTTCTGCATCTAAAGATAGCCCCGCTCATGAGATATTCACACCGTGACCCAGATACCTGGCACACTCGCCAGGAGGTTAACAAAATAACTTCACACCTCAGGTGCATTTCAAGACCGTTGCCATGGTAGTAGTACATAGCGCAGGTGTAACAGTAATTAATGGTTATTGTTTGAAGTACCCCAGAGCAGCAGGCAAGACCCGTGGTTTTCAAACTGTGGGCCGCAACCTATAAGTGGGTCACAGCAGGGGACCGAGTAGCCACAATAAAAACGAGACTGAAAAGGAGACTAGTATTGTATTGATGAACAATATAAATAGAGAAATGTAAATAATTTCACTTTTTTGACATGGCAATGACAATGTTTTGCTTATTTTACTGGGGCCCCCCAGGTTGGGTTACAACATGGAAAGCAGGGCCGTCCCCTGTTCTAGAAACCATGCTGCCTCTGACTAGTTGAACATGATGGTGGATTGGCATTAATAATAGACCACACCCCTAATTAATGTCATGCAGTGCACCTGTGTTGACCCTGTTTAATCAAACAATATAAAAGCTAGAAAACAGATGTAGCATTATGGATTATGGACAAAAGGGGATCAAAACTTAAGAGTGGGTGGTGCCACGGCCCTTGTTTTCTAGCACCCACCCTTACCTTGGTACTGCTGTATCAGAGCGGCTTGTACGGCGGCGTAGACCAGTCCCTCTGGGAGGTCCCGGAGGTACTGTTTGAGCAGGCTGGCCACGGTGCAAACCTCCGCCTCGGCCAGCAGGTCCACCTCCTCGCCGCTCTGCAGGCGCTTCTTCAGGGTCTCCACCGCGCGCACGTTCCCGTTCACTCTGAACAGGCCCTCCTGCTGCAGGGCTACAGAAACAACACACAGAGTAGGGGACCAAGTCGTATAGTATATAGACTATATATAGTCTATAGACTATATTATATAGTATAATACTACATAGTATATAGACGTATAGTGTGTCATTGATCCAACGTCTTTTCATAGGGAGGAGAGCAGGGCAAATATTCAAATTAAAGTACATATTTTAATACTTAGGATAAGTACTCATTAGAATTAAGTATTGATCATGCAGGTGAATTATTAGTTGGTTATTAATTAAGTTGGGCCCATAGACACATAGTACAGTTGGGAACCTTGGAAGGTGGCCATAAAAATGACAAAGTAAATCAGGTTCAAAGCCAGGCAATAATATCATCAAGTGCAATAAATCAAACTCCTGCAAATAATCGGTTGATGTGTTGGAAGTATTGGACTTTGACACACACACACACACACACACACACACACACACACACACACCTAGTTGCCATGACTCAAACACTGAGGTTACATGGAAGTGTGCTTACCGCAAGCTGCTTCAGAGTGCAGTCAGGGCGGACCTCCTGCTTGGAGGTCAATGACTTTATAGTACTGCTACTACAGGGAAAGTAGTATCTCATATCGAGATCTCACGTCCATCACGTGGATAAGAGATCTCAGTGCCCGGTATCTTTTAATTGTATATTTATTATATAATTGAACCGGCCGAGGGGTCATAGCTGAAGGAAATGACAAGAAAATAAAGATTGGAGAGCAAACGCTCTCCAATCTTAAATCTTAGATCCAATCTTAGACGTAAACGCGCCGCCATTTTGGATACAACAATGCTAGTTTGTACGCTAGGCTATTTTTTTTTTCATTTGTCATATTTTTGACTTTATACTTGAACATTGTATTACACCAGTAAAGACAGCAATTGATTAACTTAAAACTTAACAAAAAAAAACTGAATTCTGACTAGAAAACTAACTTTTATAACGACGAGGGCCAACCGTCCCCACCCTGTGGACGTCATTTTCACACTCCGCTAAAAGGAGCGCGACTTCCGCCCCAAAGGGCCCCTGGTCACGTGGTGCTGCTCCCGTGGCGCCGCAGCGACACCCAGCGGACGACCAGAGGTACTGACCCAGGCCCAGACCCAGACCCAGACCCAGAAAGGGCAGACGGGCAGCCTGCATAACTGCAGCAGCTGATTCAGCACGTTTCTTCTATGAAGCGCTTTAAAGATACTTTTTTTTTTTTTTTTGGTGAGGTTTGACAGTTAAAACTCCCCATAAATGGTGAAATAGGGCAGTAGTAGGACAAACCTTTCTGCTTCATTCAACGTTCAGAATTGCGAGAAGGCGCTGCCCTTTTCCCTTTGGGCCTGGAGAAGCCGTTTGCATATGACCTCACCTTTGCAAATAGACCTGACCAGCCCTATTCAAAAGGATTATATTTGCATCGACTGAATCATCACAGTGATGGAAACAACAACAACAACAACAACAACAACAACAACAACAACAACAACAACAACAACAACACAGCAATAGAATTGAAACTAAATGAATGAATGACTGATGAATTGTCCATCGGACAATTCAAAGATATTAAAGAGGATCAAAACATTTCCTCTCATTTCTAGTTTAGCTCCGTTAGTCCAGTCCAGTCCTTTTGTTTTCTTTAATAGAATACATTTCAGTGAATTAAGATCTAAGTTTAGTGTCTACTTAGTTTCTGTTAGTTTCTGCTCAAGGTAGAGGCCTTTGAAAAAAAAGAAAAGAATCAAGACTCTCACTCGAACTAAGCCTTTAAAAAAAAACCCAACATGTTTAAATAAAATAAATGTATTTATATTCGACACCTACAGTCCCAGTCCCCCTCTTCTTACCATGCTGGCGTAGATGCTCCACCATCCTGCGCACCACCAGGGGCACCCCGTCCTCCTCCGCCACCAAGCCCAGCGCGCACAGCTCTGACAGGGGCACGCCGAACTGCCTGCTGCCCCGGACCGCCGCGCTGGCGGTGGAGGCGGCGGCGGTGGTGGTGGTGGTCTGGGGTCTCAGCATAGGCAGCTGCACCATCCTCTTCATGTCCTCCTTGACCTGCACGGCGGCCTTGTGATGCTGCGGACGGAGGAGAGGGAGGAGAGGGAGGAGAGGGGGGAGAGAAGCAGAGAGAGAAGCAGCCGTCAGACCCAGCTGACACCCTGGCCACTGCGGGCATGGAGGAGGTGGAGGAGGTGGAGGAGGTGGAGGCTGCCATCTAGCACTTTACCAGCGATGAGATACATTTAGATCCAGATAAGTGGGCCCCCTCTCCTTCGTCGTCGGGCCCCAGACGCCGGGTCCGAGTCTAAACACACTTCGGTCATAGTGTTATGTGTCATGTCATGTGTGTTAGGAGACCAGAGTGTGATACAAAGAGAGAGAGAGAGAGAGAGAGAGAGAGAAAGAGGAGGGCCTCTGTCTTTGTGATAGTTGCCACGACAATTGTCTGGTTACCACGCAACACCTTTAACTGCGGGAAGGGGAAGGAACTGTACCTGCACATTATGTGTGTGTGTGCTCTCTTTCTTTCATCCACAGAAACACACACACACATGTGCACGTGGGCACGCATGCACACACACACACACACACACACACACGCACACACACACACGCACGCACGCACACACACACGCACACACACACACACACACACACACACACACACACACACACAGTGAGTATATACAATATATATGAATGCACACACACACACACACACACACACACACACACACACACACACACACACACACACACACACACACACACACAGTGAGTATATACAATATATATGAATGCACACACACACACTCACACCACATGAACACACACACATTTAACTCTGGCAATTAAAGTACCAGTGACTTTTCCCTTTTTCTTCCTCTGCAGGTCAAACCTACTGAGTCAATAACATACAGCTTGGTATCTACGGTACAATGCACACTTTCTGTTTGAGTGTGTGTGATAAGGCCGCCGCACGCCGCATATAGAGTGACATAACAGTGAGGAGAACGAGAGCGTGCGTAGCCAAGGTCTCTGTTTGTGTGTTTCAGGGCCTTGCTGTTGTCAAACAGAAACATATGGTGGGACACCGCGAGGAACGCCCCGTAACAGACCTATAAACCCAGGGAATATTTGTGTCGTGTGCCTGTGTGTGTGTGTGTGTGTGTGTGTGTGTGTGTGTGTGTGTGTGTGCGTATGTGTGTGTGTGTGTGTGTGTGTGTGTGTATCACAGCTGCTAGGCACTGATACCTCCAAGTTGTAAATTAGCAAGCTGTGCCACCTGTTGCACACACGCGTGCACACACACACACACACACACACACACACACACACACACACACACACATAAACACACCAACATGGTGCTTTCTAATCTCCCCTAACCTTAGACAAATACACACACGCTTGTGTGTATAAAAGCCACCATTAAGTCAATATTTCTCTCGCTGACAGCAGAGGACAACATTCAGGGTGATTGTGACTATGATCTTATTAAAGTGGTCCTCTTTATACTTCATACATAAAAGACCACTGTAACGGCATTTAAAATGAGACTCTGAAATTCAACATCAACCATGGGCCTGCAGACATTGGTCGTTCATTTATTTGAATGTAACGATATTCTTTGTACGCACCTAAAGAATGAGGAGGATTATCCTTTTAACAGGATTGCTACAGTGAGGCTGCTAATTGCAATATATCACACTGAGGTCTTAGCTAAATAGTGGCTTTTTAAGCCATTATTTAATTCATTAGGAGAGACCAAAGACATGACTGAGTGGGTCATGTGACACGGGGCTCCTGTGACAGATGGAGGGGGGGGGGGGGGTCCGTCCATTCCTCCAGTTTAACGAAGGCTGGCTTTAGTGACTCCACTTCTCCGCTTGTCCACACACTAAATGATGTTTATTTATTCAGTTGTATTTATTCAATCTGATTAGTGAGCTTGTGAGTGGCCAGGTCTATTTATTAATTCAATACCTTTTTTGTATGTAAAACATTTTTTCATATATTAAAATGTTTCGAATTATTATTTTTTGTTTGCTATAATATTGTTCGTTAAACGTGACCGAACTGTGTTCGCATGGAACTACAACGGTGATGTTGTGGTCGATGTTAACGTGTGGAGCTCTCCACACGTGTGCTCATACTGTGATACTATCAGTCACCATACACACCATAAGGCAGAGCGATGCACAGAGCTGCTCTTCAACTCTTGCCAGGCTTTTAATGCTCACACCATCCACATTAACAATAAGATGGAGTAGCAACCGCATCGCCTGGCCTGCTGCCCATAACATAGACAAGTTAACACTCCTGCCCTGCTGCCCATAAGCAAGGCAAGGCACTACAACTGGAGTTGCTTCCCTGGCGCTACCCTTGTGGCAGGCAGCCCACTGCTCCTAGCATGCAATGCAGAGAGTGAATTTTCCCATGGGATTAATGAAGTATATCATTATCATCATCATCATACAAAGCTGGTGGGTGAAGATACGAATACTAAGAGCATGCATTTGTATGCTCTGGAAACTGGGTGTCATGGCAACGGAAACAGAGAGGAGTTGGATGGCAGCCAGAGAGAAGTCAGAGGTCATGTTAGTTCAGGAGGTGAATGATTAAAATGTGTCAGTGCACAGCTATGAATTGAATATATATATATACATATATATATATATATATATATATATATATATATATATATATATATATATATATATATATATATATATATATATACAGTATATATAGGCTGTAGTGCACGTCGGTATTTATATTTAGCAGCAAATTCTTTTATCCAAAGCAGCTCTGAAGTGAAACTGAGAACAATCAAAGCATACAATAAAATGACACAAAAGCTAATTAAGTTAAACTAAGTTTCAAAATCATATAGTTTTTTACTTTTTAAGGGGTAGCTAGTTTTTTAATTATGATATTATATGGTGGTAATAAACTATAATATATAATTTAATATAATATAATATATTACATGAACAGGTGTTACAGCTCTCCGATGGGTCAGATCTGGTGCTTGTGGTGGAGTGGCCCAGTCTGACGCTCACTGCAGCCCCACAGCAGCTCACCTCCCTGGGTAAGCCTGTCTGAGCTAGGCCTGCTAGTGACAGACCTGCTAGTGACAGACCTGCTAGTGACAGACCTGGTAGTGACAGACCTGGTAGTAACAGACCTGGTAGTAACAGACCTGCTAGTAACAGACCTGCTAGTGACAGACCTGGTAGTAACAGACCTGGTAGTAACAGACCTGCTAGTAACAGACCTGGTAGTGACAGACCTGGTAGTAACAGACCTGCTAGTAACCTCCTAGTGACAGACCTGCTAGTAACAGACCTGGTAGTGACAGACCTGGTAGTAACCTCCTAGTAACAGACCTGGTAGTGACAGGCCTGCTAGTGACAGACCTGGTAGTAACAGACCTGCCAGTAACAGACCTGGTAGTAACAGACCTGGTAGTAACAGACCTGCTAGTGACAGACCTGGTAGTAACCTCCTAGTGACAGGCCTGCTAGTGACAGGTCACTCACAGCAGATCTGTCTGTCTCCCAAATCTGGCCTCAAACACACGCACACACACACACCCACACATGCATGCACAGAATACTTGGGGTACACTTAATTACTCTCAATTAATGCTCTCTCATTTTTCTCTCACTTTATTTATTTTTCTTTCTTATAAATGTATCTCTCTCTCTCCCCCCCCCCCCCATTTCTCTCTCTCTCTCCCCCCCCCCCCCCCCCCCCCATTTCTCTCTCTCTCTTTCGCTCTCTCTCTCTCTCTCTCTCTCTCTCTCTCTCTCTCTCTCTCACACACACACACCTCACATCGACGGCTGTTAAATCAACACAGTTCTTGAGGAGAAGACAACACATGCTAATGTGTGATTGGCCGGCTCTATTGTTAACCAGGAAGTCTATTGTGGTCCACCTATAAATCCTCATCCCTGCTCCTCCCCCCCCCTCCCCCATGACAACATCCTCACACAACAACTGACACTGTCACAGACACCTCTTGTTAAGGGACTTCAGTTTAAATGGTGTGCTTTTACTCTTTACTACTGTACATGTGTCTATTTAGGATACACTTTTATCCAGAGCTATTTACAAGTGAGGCTTTGAACAACGAAAGTCAGACAACAAATGAACCTAAAATGGACAGACAAGACATTTTCTTTGTCTAGTTTTGTGGTTAGTCTCTTAACGGGAATGTTTTCTAACATGTGTCGCCGTTCTGCGTTGTTTAAATGTGTTTAGTGCTCTGCAACCTGGAGCCGCTGTTCCTTTAACTCTCCCTGCAGAGGGAAGGACAAGACCCAGCATGCGCCTTCTCCTTAAGAGCACCCCCTCTCTAACCCTGTCTCCCCTTCCCCCCTCTCCCTCCTTCCCCCCTCCCCCCTCTCTCTCCTTCCCCCTCTCCCCCCCCCCCCCCTCTCTCTCTCTCTCTCTCTCTCCCCATCTCTTTCCTACTCCTCTCTTTGCCTTGCTTACCACTCTCTCTCTCCCCCTCCCTCTCCTTCCCCTCTCTCCCACGCCTCCCCTCCTCTCTCTCTCTCTCTCTCCCTCTCTCTCTCTCTCTCTCTCTCTCCCTCCCTCTCAACGTGGGTGGTCATATTCAACCAACTGGCAGCGACACATTCACCGGCACCAAGAGACAACTGTTTGACTCCTGACTCACCCATGTGCTACAAGGAAGGATTTTAAAAAGTACCAAAATCCAACTAAATAGGCAATAGGCAAGGCTGCTGCCGTTATTATTATTCCTGTTTAAATATAGTCCAATGTTGTCATCCAGTGAGGTCGGTCTTTCCAGCATTGCACCGGAAAGTTTGTTGAAGCTGTCGTCCAGGATTTCCCCGGATGAACCGACGCCGTGAATGAGTCCTACTGTAACCCAAATAATGATGGTTGGTGTAAAAGTATTCGCCCGCATGTGTCCTGCGTTCGCCCCAACTCCTTCTCCTTTCTGTGCGTCTGTGCGGGACCGGCTGACTCAAAGGGAAGCTATGCGTGCGTGAATAACAGTGGAGGACAGTGGGGTGGGGGGGGGGGGGGGGGGGAATGTTATGTGGAAAAAGTATTCAAGATAATAGTGGAGGAGTTTGACGTAAAAGAGTAAAACTCGAGTTGCTGCCGGTAAAATGTTAGTTTCGGTGCAAGGAAGAAAAAAAACACAGACAGATGTCCCACACACACACACACACACACACACACACACACTAGAAGACTTCCTACGCCTCTTCAAAAGCATGTGTGTGTGTGTGTCTCTCTCTCTCACACACGCAATCCTTTGA
>JAOPHQ010005055.1:0-19402 GCA_030340625.1 Merluccius polli
AGATCAGCAATGTTACATATACCACTACTATGCCACTTCTTCCAAAATACTGATGTCTTCCCAATTCTAATCATAGAGTTATACCATAAGGAGGAGTAGGATTGCTTACAATGTGACAATTTAAACATTTTATGTATTTTAGTCCATATCTCTTTAGAGTGTGCCATGATAGGATTGAGTAAATCAGACGAGCACTGGGAGAGTCTATCTATAGGTGAAAAAGGGAGTGCCAGCTTATTTTCAATAGCAACCCAGTCAAATGTATCATCTTTATTCCAGTGTCTGGTTATTTTGGCCATTTCGAAAGAGATGTAATATAATCTTGGGTCTGGCAATCCCAGTCCTCCTTTATCTCTAGGTGAACACATTTTGCTAAGCTTAATTCTGGGTCTTTTCCCCTCCCATAAAAAATCTTTAATTATTGTGTCATATCATTTGAAAATCTGAGGGGATGTAGTTACTGGTACCATCATGAGTACATAATTGAATTGTGGTAAAATCACCATTTTTATAACATTAACCTTTCCCCATAATGTCAGATTAATTTCCCCCCATTTATCTAAATTAGTTTTTATTTTTTGTAGTACTGGTTCAAAATTTAATGCCGGCATTTCTTCCACATCCTGGCTTAGTTTTATTCCCAAATATTTCATCCCTTTTGGTACCCATTTAAAACCAAAGTTTGTCATTAAGTTTGAATTGAGTGATCCCGTAATAGGCATGGATTCTGACTTTGTCCAATTAATCATTGTGGCGGGGTAACGTCCGGCCACACGCCACCTAAGTGGCTTTCTTTCGGGGCCCTCCGACACAGGACACGGGTAGATGTTATTCAAAGGTGTTTATTGGAGTTGAAGGCCAGTTGGTATTCGCCGAGCTGATAGTACATCCAGTCATGACGGTGCTCCTCCTCGAGTGTGTGTGCTGATGGCTGGTTTATCCTGGGTGCCATGATTGCTCATGCACCACAGGTGTGCAGCCCCACCCAGCCAGAGTCCAATCAGTGTGACTCAGGCCAGGTGAGGCTGTAAACCAGCCACCAACAACACACACTCCACATAAACCCTCCACATATCCCCAACACCAGATTGAGGCCAGGGAGAATCCCCGGCCTCGCCTACTCCCCCCCCCCCCCCCCCCCCTCCCCCATCCAAGCAAACAAAAAAAAAAAACACATACCGGACTCTGAACAGGGTTACCATACCTACAAAAAACCTGGACTCTTTTCAGGGTTGCCATACCTAAACAAAAAATAAACACAGCCCCCCAAACCCCACTACCTCCACACCTCCCCAGGGTCACACGCCAACCCCACCCTCCCCCTCCGTCCCGGAGACCGGAGGCCTGGGGCTGCTGCTCCGGCTGGCGGAGGTGTCTCTGGGGTAGCTGGCTGCAGGGGCTGGCTGGATGGACTCGGAGGAGGCCCGACAGCTGGGCCGCGGAGGTAGCTCTCGGAGGGCCTGGAACAGTTCGTAGTCACCCCCCTCCACCAGGGCGACGAGGCATGATCCCTCCCATCTCCTCCTGGAGCATGGGGCCTTGGGCTCCTGGTCCCCTGGCAGAGGGGCGGCTGGCCTGGGCTGCTCCAGGCTGGATCCGGGGGAGGCTAGCTGCAGACGGTTGCCGGTGGCGGTCGCTGCGCTGCCTCCCCGCTCCTCCGCTGGCCGTCGTTGCCGTTCAGGGGGAGCTGGTGCTGGGGTGGCTGTCCTCGCCGCGGCTGGTGGCTCCAGTGTAGCTTGGACAGCCCTTCCGTGTCCCGTCCTGGTCGGAGGAGCCCCACGTTGGGCGCCAGTGTGGCGGGGTAAGTCCGGCCACACGCCACCGAAGTGGCTTTCTTCCTGGGGCCCTCCGACACAGGACACGGGTAGATGTTGTTCAAGGTGTTTATTGAAGTTTAAGGCAAGTTGGTATTCGCCGAGCTGATAGTACATCCAGTCATGACGGTGCTCCTCCTCGAGTGTGTGTGCTGATGGCTGGTTTATCCTGGGTGCCATGATTGCTCATGCACCACAGGTGTGCAGCCCCACCCAGCCAGAGTCCAATCAGTGTGACTCAGGCCAGGTGAGGCTGTAAACCAGCCACCAACAACACACACTCCACATAAACCCTCCACAATCTTGTACCCTGATAATTTGGAATATGATTTTATTGTGTCCATTAAGTGGGGCGTCGAATTCAATGGGTCTTTTACCAGCATAAAAATATCATCCGCGTACAATAACAATTTGTGCTCTTTCCCGCCGCCATCCACCCCTTTAATATTTGCATTGGCTCTAAGCAAGTGGTTCCAATACAATATTAAACAATAATGGGGATAAAGAGCAACCTTGACGAGTTCCTCTGGTAAGGTTGAATAGAGGTGATATTATCCTGTTAGTTATCACAGCTGCCTTTGGGTTTTTATACAAGGTTTTAATCCAATTAATAAATGATTGTCCAAATCCAAAATGTGATAAGGCTGCAAGCAAGAATTCCCATTGAACCCGGTCGAATGCCTTCTCAGCATCAAGTGAGAGGCCGACGACCGGGTCTTTTCCTGTCCTGTTGGACCATATCAAGTGTAAAAGTCTTCTCATGTTGTCTGTAGATGACCTATTCTTCGTAAATCCCACTTGGTCAGGGTGTATGATGCTTGGTAATGCACTTTCCAGACGTAAGGCCAAGATCTTGGTTAAGATTTTACAATCAAGGTTTATCAAACTCAAAGGTCTATAATTAGCAGGGTCTGTTGGGTCTCTGTCTTTTTTAGGTATAACGGATATCAAGGCGTTGTAAAATGTTGGAGGGAGAGAACCTAATGTGAAAGCTTCATTATATACCACTTTTAATATTGGGGCAAAGAGATCTATATATTGTTTATAATACTCGACCGGGAATCCATCCATACCAGGTGATTTACCTGCTTTCATGCATGAAACAGCCTTCCTAATTTCATTCTCTGATATGGGGCTGTCCAGCCCTTCAATCTGATCAGTTGACAATTTAGGCATTTTTAATTTAGTAAAGAAGTCTGTCAATTCGTCCTGTTGGGGATTAATGTCGGATGTGTATAATTCTTTATAAAACTGTTGTAAAACCTCATTTATTTCCTTTGTTGAGGAGACTATACTATTGCCTTTCTTAATAGCTGGTATCACATTATATGAGTCTTGTTTCTTTAGTTGCCTGGCCAGTAACTTGCCTGTTTTCTCTCCTCCTTCATAGAACGTTGTCCCAAGCCTAAATAAAGCATATTCAACTTTTTTATTGTAGATTTCCTGCAGCTGGAACTTGAGCTTACATATATCTTGATATAACTTATCCGAAAATTGTTTTGATAGTTCCATTTCCTGATTTTTGATCGCAATTTCCAATTCCTTTATCGTTTTTATATTCTCTTTTTTCTTTTTAGATGAATGTGCTATCATTTTCCCTCTAACATAAGCTTTAGATGCTTCCCATTCCATTGCTCTTGTATTAGTACTGCCAGCATTAATTTCGAAGAAGGATTTAATATCCTCCTTCAACAGTTGTTTAAAGTTCTCATCTTGTAGTAACGACGTGTTCATACGCCATCTACCTTTTTTCTCTTGATCAGTATTTATATCAATGCCAAGCTCTACTGGCGCGTGATCAGAGGGGGCCATTGCATTTATTTTACACTTCACAACTTGTTTTATAATGGTGTTTGAAATAAAAAACATATCGATCCTAGAGTAAGATTGTTGGCAGTGTGAATAGAAAGTATATTCCCTTCCAGTAGGATTTATTAATCGCCATATATCGACCAATCCTCGTTTATCATATGTATTGCAGCTCTATCCTTAGGCATTACAGGGGCACTAAATTTGCTTCTATCTACACAGGCATCCAAGACTTGGTTAAAGTCTCCTGCCAATATTATTTGACCCTCCACCTCCCCCAGTGTCTTATTCACATTGTGAAAAAAGTGTGGATCACCTTTATTTGGTGCGTAAATATTGCACAGTATCATCTTAGACCCATTAATCAGTGCTTGTATACACACCATTCTGCCTTCTTTATCCTTGATCTCTTGAAGTAAGATAAAACTTAAATTTTTGTTTATCAATATGATTACTAGAGTTGAGCCAGATACTCGGCTGAAACGAGTATCCGGTACGGATAAAGCACTTTTGCCGAGTACGAGTATTATACGAGTAATACGAGTCAATATCTGTGCTCGGATTGAATGAAAATCCTCATTGGGTAGCTGACTGTGTCAGCGTTCTGTGATAGGCTACAGCGCCCCTCCCCTACACAATGCAGATGTGTTGTTGTGTCCCGCTCTGATCACTCACACACAGAACAGCTCTCTGTCTCTCCCTCAGTCACTCAGGTTCGCGGGTCGTTTTCCGTTAATGTTTAGGGTTTCTTCAGCTTCAGGTTTGTTATTACTTAGGTTGGTACTTACTTATGAACCAGTAGAGTTCTGGTAAACGTGGGTTCGTTCAGACATGGTGCCGACTCGCATTGCGTCTCTGCCTGTCGGAGATTTTTTTTTCTTTTTCTTTTTTTAACCGTCATCTGGCTGCCTGGCTCTAACCAGTTTTTTTTTACTTCACGCACGGTGTCCGACACTTTCTTGCTGTATTTCGTGAAAAAATAAAGCTAGTAGTGGTATAAATATTGGAAATCAAGCTACATATACACATACACACACACACTCTCTCTCTCCCTCTCCCTTCCGGTCGTCGGAGTTTTTTTTTTTTTTTTTTTTCAATGCTGATGCTGTCCTGTAAATAGTTTTCTAATCAGCAATAAATAACAATTTCTGATCAACCCATATCAATTGCATGTGTAAAATAACATACCGGTTAAAACCTCGCTCATTTCAAGACAACCCAACCCACTTCCGGGTTAAATCCCGCCCACTTCCGGGTTAGCCCCCCACTCCGAGTACAGATACAGATACAGATAATTTATATGGTTAACAGATACAGATACAGATAATGCTGTACTCGCTCATCCCTAATGATTACTCCATTCTGCTTACTGGAGATGGAGCTATGAAAAATATGTCCAACCCAGCTCCGTTTCAATTTCAGTGCTTCACCTTCTTTAAAGTGCGTTTCCTGAAGGAAAGCTATGTCTGTGTTATTATGCTTCAGATAAGTGAATACCTTCCCTCTCTTAACGGGATTCCCACAACCATTTATATTCCAGCTAATACATTGAACGTGGTGCCTAGCCATATTTAAGTATGAATAATCTGTTGGAAATAATTATGTCCCCCATGCTTCTTGCTTCTTGCAGTTGCCATGTCTCGTTTGATTCATTTGTACTTTTATCTGTCATCACCAAGCGCAGCTTAATCAACATCTTATGTGTAACAATGTTAACCTTAACATTTTTAAGAACATAAACACATAGAAAAAAAAACCTTAACTTAGGAAGGGCCCACCTAACACTTGGGGCCTCTGGCGTTTCTCCAGCCATAAAAGACAAAACAAAAAACAAAAGAAACCTAACCTTTTGGTCCGTGGGGTATGTACACCTAACCAGTAGAGACTCACTCTCCGGCTTTGTTGCTCCGGCAGTACAATAACAAGCTCACTCACCCACCTCTGTGTCCACATTGTTCACTTTTAAATCAGCCTCTTTTTTCTTTGTATTGTCCAACACAGTCTTCCTTATAGGCCTTCAACACTCGTGTTATCCGACATAGCGTTCCAGCTCACCCATCTGTATTGCAGTTCGCCCTGATGAACTGCTCTGCCTCCTTGGCGCTTGTGAAACTCCGATTCTTCCCCTTCCATGTGAATCTCAGTGACGCTGGATGCGCCAGCGTGTATCTCACGTTGAGCCGCTGCAGCGATCTCTTCACAGATGTGAAAGTTTTTCTTTTCTCGGCAAGCTCCTGTGTCATGTCAGGAAACACGGACAATCTCATGCCTTCCCATTCAATCCCCCGCTTTTCCCTGGCCGCTCTCACTACTTTATCCCTGGCCGACTGTCGCAGGAATCTGATCAGCGCTGGTCTGGGCGGCTGTCCGTCATTGGGCACGGGAGCGAGCGAGCGATGCGCTCTTTCGATTTCAAATTCACCGTCAACTTCAATCCCGAGTCCCTCGCCCAGAACTCTCTTTACACAACTCTCCATAGTGCCGTTCGTCCCGTAGGTTTCTTTAAGCCCCACCAGTCGCACATTGTGGGCCCTATCTTGCCGGTCTGAAACGCAAGTATCAAACGCAAAGCGCAAGTAGCTTTGTGGGCGAATCTTGGGCACTGTTGCTATTATGCCGGCGGGATAAATGACTCTTGTGCCCAGCGCAAATCTAAAATGGGTTGGTCTGAAGTAGCTACATTAGTCATAGGTGTGGTTTGGGCGTAACATGCAATAAACCAATCAGAGCGTCGTCTCACATTCCCTTTAAAAGCAGGCGTGCTTGTTCCATGGCGAGCACATCGCGCATTGCCACTACTGGACCCAGACGTGTCCAATCCCGCCGTAGCGCACGCATGCCCATCAGAGGGAAAAATAATTAGTTCTTCTGTTTAAATCTTTTAAGCTTTTCATTTTCCGTTGACAAAATGTAAATAAAGAAATGTCACAAAGACATACTTTCCGATGTTTTGGCCTCACTCTCACTGAATCACGAGGTTATGAATGCATGGTGATATATTTGCATTGTAATCTAACATTAGACCGAGATTACTTTGCTCACTATAGATGATGCAGCTCTTCTGTCAAATAAGCTCTCCTCTCCGGTGCTGCTGCTGGGGTATTTGGGTTAAATGGCATCGGCACATGCAGTTCAACATCACGTCTCCTGAAGTCCTGTAATATTTCCTCATTTATGTCATCAACACATCCACGGTTCATGGAAATGTTGTGTAAAACACAACATGCCACAAAGAATGCTACGACTTTTTATCTTTTTTTATCCTTTTTTTAACACCTGAAGCGCATTTTCAGTATGCCGAATGTTCTTTCAATTACACTGCGTGTTTCTGTGTGTTTTCGATTATAAAACATTTCACGCGCTGTTGCTGGCATAATAAAAGGTGTCATCCTGGTGTCCTTATATACCTATGTGTCTTGCGACTATTGGTCAACAACCCAGTCGCCAAAAGAATACGTTGACGGTGTACGTCTGCGTGAACACTGGATTACGTCGCATTTCAACGTAAAATAGCGTGTTGTACCGACAGTATCCACGCGTGGCACTGTGGAGGCGCCTGAAGAAAGCACAACCAACAAGGACATTTCATGGTTATAAAATACATAAATTAGAATTATTTGGAGACTTCCCATCGCTGCCAGTACGGCGAAAGTGACGGTGGGGCAGGGTTGCCAGCTTCACGGTTTTCTCGCCAAATTGGGCTGTTTTGAAAACGGGTCGTGAACACTGGATTACGTCGCATTTCAACGTAATTGGGCTGCTTTGAAAACGGATCGTGAACACTGGATTACGTCGCATTTAATTGAGTAAACAACTCTATAAACAACTCTATGTTTACTCTATAGCTCTGATTCCTGCACCATGTTTTAATGACGTCAGGTTGCTAGGGGCTACGGCTGACAGACGCCGTGACCACCTGTCCCATTGGGAGGACCTATCAGCCGGAAGTACTGTCCTTACTGTACTATTGTTTATGTTGTAATGTCATAAGTGTTGACAATAAAGTTTGTTAAAAAAACAACAACAACTATTATTGTCCCACACCACAATGTATGTCCCACAATGTTAACTCCAAACAATTCATGTTTGTCCAATTCATTCATAAGACAAACAAAGCAGCTGGAAACACGTCTAAAAACACTTGAAATAAAATGTAGCCTATATTTATATTTTTACAACATCAATCTCCCTATAATATGAACAAAATATGTTCAGGTTATACTTTCTCTCTTGAAAACGGGCAAAACGCTAACCCTAACCCTAACCCGGAAAATGAATTTAAAAAACTACAAATGTTCGGAAAATGCAATACACTTAAGTGTGCGGCTAAAATGTTTAGTTAACGTTTTCCCTATTATGTGAAAATGTGTCAAGGAACTTCGCAAGTGTATTATATGTTTTAGGGACCGGGGAGCACATTTATTTGGTCAGATTTCATTTTTACTATTGTTAATTGGGTGAAATCTGGTTTTGACCTTACCCAGTAGCGCCCCCTGATGGTTTGGCAAAGGCCACAAAGGCCATGATAGAAGAAGTCAAGAGCTTTCCAAAAATGTTTTCCCCATGTTTGTATCACATTGTGTTGCTTTTCTGTAAGCCTTTAAAAGAGCCTTAGGTTCAAGGTTCAATGGGCATTCCTGAGGAGCAGGAACCACCCAGAATGTTCACAGAGGCAGATCTGTACTCTGGAGATCAAGACCTTTCCAACGATGTCTTCATTGTCATCCTACGACAAAGTTTCATTTTTATCTTGCTCACTGGCAAGGAACTTTGATGTGTACTTTCTCACAGCCTATATAGAGCCAAGATGGATAAAATCACTAACACATATTTTAAGGGATATTTAGTGGCAAAATGTGCTCAACATATTGATGGTGACCTTGTCCTTAGTCATGCTTTTCAATTTGGAGCAGTTTAGACCCCATTTACCCCTTAAACTACTTAATGTTTCATATACATATTTCCATATTACTTAATATGACCATTTATAGCCATTGTGTTCCCTTCCCCAGGGCTGACAGGATTGCCGTGGATGAACCAATAGTACATAATATGGTAATGCGAATGTATGTCTGTGTGCAGTTACATTTTTACACACAGTTGTTTTTAATTGACCAAGATATGAGCTTTTGAAAGAAAGTAGGCCTGTGTCGTATGCAAAGGGCTTTAGAACTACAAAAAACATGGCGGAAAAAACATGGCGCCGCACACTTCAGTGTATTGCATTTTCCGAACGTTTGTAGTTTTTTAAATTCATTTTCCGGGTTAGGGTTACGGTTAGCGTTTTGCCCGTTTTCAAGAGAGAAAGTATAACCTGATCATATTTTGTTCATATTATAGGGAGATTGATGTTGTAAAAATATAAATATAGGCTACATTCTATTTCAAGTGTTTTTAGACGTGTTTCCAGCTGCTTTGTTTGTCTTATGAATGAATTGGACAAACATGAATTGTTTGGAGTTAACATTGTGGGACATACATTGTGGTGTGGGACAATAATAGTTGTTGTTTTTTTAACAAACTTTATTGTCAACACTTATGACATTACAACATAAACAATAGTACAGTAAGGACAGTACTTCCGGCTGATAGGTCCTCCCAATGGGACATGTGGCGTCTGTCAGCCGTAGCCCCTAGCAACCTGACGTCATTGAAACATGGTGCAGGAATCAGAGCTATAGAGTAAACATAGAGTTGTTTATAGAGTTGTTTACTCAATTAAATGCAACGTAATCCAGTGTTCACGATCCGTTTTCAAAGCAGCCCAATTACGTTGAAATGCGACGTAATCCAGTGTTCACGACCCGTTTTCAAAACAGCCCAATTTGGCGAGAAAACCGTGAAGCTGGCAACCCTGCCCCACCGTCACTTTCGCCGTACTGGCAGCGATGGGAAGTCTCCAAATAATTCTAATTTATGTATTTTATAACCAGCAATTTATGTATTTTATAACCATGAAATGTCCTTGTTGGTTGTGCTTTCTTCAGGCGCCTCCACAGTGCCACGCGTGGATACTGTCGGTACAACACGCTATTTTACGTTGAAATGCGACGTAATCCAGTGTTCACGCAGACGTACACCATCAACGTATTCTTTTGGCGACTGGGTTGTGGTCAAACAGGTTAATTTGATCCGTCATTACTATTAGCCTGAATATTTTTGGGTAACTGTGTACGCTAGATTTATGCCTATTTTTTCACATGTGGTAATATTTTTGCTTGTATGTATGGTTTGCAAAAATGGGAACTGCTTCCTTGTAGATGAGAGAAGCAAAGTGTATGCACGTTGTACACACGCTACATTATGGCCAAGCATGCACCCTTGAAATAGCATCTGAATAAGCGCCACTGACTTTAGACTAGGTTTTTCCTGGTCTGTGGCGCAATTGTTTTCTGACACTGCAAAATAGCACCAGGGAACGTTTGCGCCGGGACACGCCTCCTGTTTTCGCTGAACCGCCCCCGGAGCGCAAGTTCATTCCCTAAGTTAAGGACTTGCGCCGGTTGAGGGAAAATTCCAATGTGCGTCGGGTGCAAAATAGGAATTGTACAAGCGCCAGTGTACAAAGTCAATTGTGCTGAGTGCAAGATAGGGCCCTGTGTCTCTTATTGTGGTTTTCAAGCACCTGCATGCGGTTCCACATAGCGTCCATCCTTTTTTCATCGTGCTCTCTGTTGCTCATTAGCCGTTCGGCTGTGTCCTCCAGCTGGTGGATACGTCCCTCTGCTTCTTCCAACTTCTCCTGTATCCCGTTCACCGTGTTCTTTAGCTCGGAGGTTGTGTGCTTGATGGTTAAAATATCTCCTGCAATACCCTGCAGCATGGTGCTCATTTTGACAATCTCGGCATAAAGATTATCCATGTTCGGTGTAATGTGGTCGCTTTCCCGCTGTTGTGTTAAGCTAGCAGTTTCCGCATCGTCGTTCGGAGACGGACTATTCCTGGTCGACATACGGCCCGCCGCCTGGTCTTTGAAATATTTCGAAGTAGCCATTGGGGTTCAGGTGAACTCAGAGATATCTAGGAAGCTGTTATACGAAAATGAGTGGACTATGATATATGATATTTAAGTAAATATATTGGTGGGCTAGCAGAGCTCTTTCACTGCACCGCCATCTTGCTCGACGTACCCACGTGACTCATTATTATTATTATTATTATTGTTGTTGTTGTTGTTATTAAGTATTAAAGGCACGAGACCACCCGCGGCTATATAAACTGTGGACTGGGACCAGTAAAGCCACTGAAGACCAGCCGACTCACTTGTCTTTTTGTTTAATTTATTCTTTCAGAATAACATCTTTTCTAAAATATGCCAACCCTTGAGTCAGCTTGCACCTAGTGTTGTTTTTGGCGGCCTGTTTTCATTTTAGTCTTAGTCTAGTCTTTGTGTCAAACTGTCATTTTAGTCTTTATTAGTTTTAGTCACGTTTGTACTCTTTTTAGTCTAGTTAAGTTTCAGTCGACTAAAAGTCTGAGCATTTTAGTCTTATTTTATTCAGAATTATCCATGACTATTTTTGTCTAGTTTTAGTCGACGAAAACTGATGACATTTTAGTCTAGTTTTAGTTAATGAACATTGTATTTTAGTCTCTTTTTAGTAATGCAATTCTATTTAAACCAGTAAATATAGTAAATATAATAAGTACCTAGTATAGTATAGACAAAACCAAAATGTTCTTTAAGTCACCCATTTCACAAGTCAAACAAGGTTATCTTATTATTATATTATTGTTACCTTATAGACTCAAGAAAACATTCAATTCCAGACATGGAAGACGCTCTAATTTGAATTTACAACATATTTATTTTACCCACCAAACATGTAAGAAGTACACACACATGGCTAACCTGCCAGGTTTTGTTTGAGCTTTAAGGCCTTTACACACCGGGGCGTGACGAATAAACGACACGAAAATGTAAAATACTCGCCTATTTCACATCAAAACTATTCATAGCGGCAGCGATGCGAATCTGCGACAGTTGCGACATTTGTTCAATACAAGTTTGGGAAAGATTCGCACCAGCTCATCCTCCAGGAGACATGATGGATTCAACATCATCCAGTGATGATGATCTTGTCCTAGCCCTCCTCACTCCACACAAGAAGAGGACATTTTGGGTACATCCCATTTTAACAGGTAGAGAAAGAGAATGAGAATTCCGCTTATAATAATATAATATATAATAAAACAGGAGCTGAACGGACATATTGTAGGATGTCAGTGGGACAGTTTGAGGTCCTTCTGGGGACGCTAGCGCCTTTGTCAGATAATACAGGGTGATGAGAAACACAAACAACAGGTCCGCCATTGTCTTGACATTGTAACGTGATTGGTTGATTTCTTTATTCGCTGTGTGAAAGCTCAGAAGAATCGACCTCCTTCCGAAAGAAAACAACGGCGTTTTCGCTGCGTAATATTTGCGTTCTGTGTGAAAGTACTCATGACAAAAACAACAGTAAGAAAACTTATATTTACGTGCGAATTAATCACAAGAAAAAAACGCGCCCGGTGTGTAAACGCCTTTAATTTGCCGCGAGTGGGGATTGAGGAAGTGACGTCGCTTGCGTCTTCGCAGTGCGCTGATGCAGCCCCGAGACTCAGGAAACAGAAATATTTCAAAATAATAATAATAGCGGGACGAAATAATGTTATAACATTTCGTCTCGTCTCGTTTTGGTCAACGAAAACGAAGAGATATTTTTGCAGTTTTTATTTTGCAAACCACATTTAGTCCCGTTTTTATTCGTCAACAATATTGCATTATACATTTGATTATAGTTTTCGTCACATGACCACCATTTTCGTTGCGTCTCGTCTCGTTTTCGTCACGTGATAAAGGTTCGTTGACGACGATATGTAGTCATAATTTTCGTTGACGAAAGCAACACTACTTGCACCCTATGGGTGTAACACAAGCATGAACAAAGGAAAGAAAAGAAATGTCACAGAGTCCGAGTTGGAGATTGTGGTGAATGACGTAGAGACGCGGAGGGAGATTCTCTCTGGTCCCCTGTCAGCAGGGATCAATATGAAGAGGAAGGAAATGAGTGGGAGCGTGTGTGTGAGGCTGTACATGCCGTGGGGTCCGAGCAGCGCGCACACACACAGGTGAAAAAGAAGTGGTCGGATCTGAAGGTGGAGGTGAAGCGGAGGGTTTCTGAGAATATATGCGTCTATGCGTCACTTTCATGCCACACACTTGGAAGACCACTAAGTGGCGCTGTTTTTGAGCAAATTTGCTAATAAATTCGCAAAAACGCTAATAACTCCCGCATACTTTGTCGCACATTCGAAATCGGCTTATGAGCCAATTGTCATCGTTTGCAAGTAAATCCTTGCGTTCCCTAAATACTTGCTCATGTCGGATTGCACCATTTGCAAGGTCCTCAAACAACGCTAATGCTGCCATCGTTAATACCATGTTCTTCATCACATTGCGCATGCGTTTATAGCCACCCGTATAATTGCAAACACGGTGGGTGTGTTAATTGTTCATAAGTGTGTCTCTGACATGCACATCACTCTGATGACTAATTGGTTTTGACATTATTAACAGTTTCCCAGCATCACCTCTAAGTGTCGCCTAAGGAACAATAGCTGCAGAAACGTGCGTACACCAGCCATGAAGTTGGCGTGGGGCACCGCACATTTCCACGGTCATTTCACGTTTCATACATCTGAACGTGAGTGTGGAAAAGGACGTACGCCACGTTTTTGTGCGTACGCAACCTTCGTACATGAGCCCCCTGGTTCTTTGCTCTAAGTCAATCTCAGACACAATACAACAAACAGAAATGGAGATAAAGCATTATAAAGTGCAAAACACACTGCCGCCGCAGCACCGCGGCACGTCTGACACAAGTGCTGCCCCTAGCACACAGGAAGCGGCGCGCTGCGGCGCGTCAACAGGAATATAGTCGTCTCCGGAGCAGAAGAAAGGAAAAAGGAAAAAAACGCCTTTTTCAGCGGCACTTGATGCGCGGCGACGCTGTGAAATAGGACAGTGGCATGAAGTGTAGCGGGTCGCTTCTTTGCACCGACGCCGCTCATTTGCATAAAGTTAAACTAATTTCAACTCTCCTCATCGCTCTGTACGCTGGCGTTGCGCTGCTCGCTGCCGCCGCGGCGCCGGCCACTCCTCGTCGCCAGCTCTTGAAAATGAAGGACTGCCGGCCGCTAGGGTTGGGCGATGTCCCTTAAATTGGCAGCTGACGATGTTTACAGTAAAACATCGTGATGGACGATGATATCGTCGTCGAGGGGGGGGGGGGGGGGGGGGGGGGGGGGGGGGGCGCTAATTAACGGCATGGACCAAGCGGTTCTGGACCAGGAAGGAGACATGAACACTTTTAATAATCGTTTTTACCGTATAACTGCACACAACTTTATTTAAAAGCAATCAAATGGAAAACATGTTTGTATTTTGGTGTCCGGTGCGTGTGGATGTGCGGCTCCTTCGGTGGAGCGGTTCATGTTAATAGTGGAGTCCGGGAGGGTTCACCTTCACGGGCGTAGTTACTAGGGATGTGTGACTATCATTTTAAAAAATACTAAAGTGTTTTTTAAAGTTAGAAAGATATTAGATATTTAACCAATATTCACGCTCCGAATTACAGCGATCAGACACAGGGAACTAAAGCCGCGATCACCGGTATGAGTCCTGTGTGTCTAGCGGTGTCTACCTGCCTAGGTGTCTACCTGCCCAGGTGTATTGGTCAGTATGCCTGCAGCGATTAGTTAAATCAGGGCTTGTTGCGACCACGGATGTATTCGGTTTGTGATGCTCATGCCTTCTTATTTTTATGTTTTACTTTTTGCTCGACTAATGAAAACGTCGACTGTCGATCGACTAAGCCGACTATTAGGGGGCAGCCCTAGTTAACTTACAGCACTTTATACGGACCATTAGTTATATTTTCATTTTATTTACAGAGCAATCCCTGTAACGTTTTTAGGTAATAACTAGAAGAGACTATAGGATTAGTGTGTGTCGGACGAGGGGGGCGTGGCATCACGATGGTGGCTCTCCATCGTGATGTCAGTCAGCCATCACGATGGGCACAACCCTAAGCAAGATCTAACCATTTCAGTGTTTCTCACAGAATCAGATTGTATTTGTGGCACAAAATAAAACATTTCAAAAAAAGTAATAGGCTATCCGTGAACTTGCATTTACGTTTCGGCATAGCTGCAGAGATGCCGCCGGTACATGCGATCTCTTTGATAAACAAGGAAGCTGCTCGCACTACTGAGGTGCAGACTGACGAATTAAAAGCTCACAGAAAAGGCTATGGACCAATTACGGCAGCTCTACAGTCAGACCGTATGCAGGTAACTCCCCCTACTCACTGCCACTCACAGCAAAGCGAACAGAACTGAGTAGGGGGGGGGGGGGGGGGGCGGGACTAACAGAACTGAGTAGGGGGAGGACGGGACTAACAGAACTGAGTAGGGGGGGGGCGGGACTAGTTGGTGAGCGAACGCAATGGAAATTCCGATGTTGCATGTTTGAAAACAAAATCCCGGTCGAAAATCCGCCCGGACATTTTTTTAGGTCTCAAAAAGAGGACCTGTCCGGGCAAAAGAGGACGTCTGGTCACCCTACATTAAGCCTTTGCACACCAAGTCTGTATTTTTCGTCATCACGTTTACACACCGACTCCGTCACCGACTTCGTCCGTCATTAAAGTTTTCGAAATAGGTTCGATTTTCTGCGTTTTTTCGCATAAATCACAGACTTTCGGGAAAAACAATCCTTCCTGCGTATGAACATTGAGTGTTCAGCACGGAGAGGAGGGGCGATTCACAGATGGGTCAGAGAGAGAGCGAGACAGAGCGAAAGCGGGGGGAGGGGCTGATGCCCTGCGCGCAGCTCTAAGATTTTACCGATTTTAAATAGTTAGAAAAAATAAAATCAATATGTGCCGGTCAATGTTGATATTGTGGCGGGCCGCCACAAATAAATCAGTGTATGGGAAACACTGACTTGTGGTCCGAGTCGCAGTTGGGTTGGTTGTAAACGTCGGGCGAGTGCGGGTCTTTTATAACTGTAACCCCACTGGCAAGTGTGCGCGTCTCTCTCGCTCTCTCTCGCTCTCTCTCTCTCGCTCTGTGTGTGTGTGTGTGTGTGTGTGTGAACGACAATGACGGGGAGAAATAGTGATATGCGGAGATGAATGAACGGAACGATATTTATGTTTCCAAATCGCGTTGAAAAAACAAAACAAAAAATAAACCCGGAATTAATTTGTGGTGCTCGATGTTGATTCTGTGGTGCTGCGCCACACATTGGTCTACGTATGGGAAACACTGAAGTCTGACAAATCAGCTTTAGAATCATTATCACTCTAATTCATGAATGCACAAAGAAAGGCTGTAGAAGAGCTCTAGAATCAATGTATTCACCAGCCCTGCTCATTGTGTTTGTTGCCAAGGTGTTAAAGTTCCCCGCAACTTCCGGCTGATGGAGGAGCTGGAGGAGGATCAGAAGGGCGGCGGAGATGGCACGGTGAGCTGGGGTCTGGAAGACGACGACGACATGACACTCACCTACTGGAATGGCATGATCCTGGGGCCCTCAAGGGTGAGAGCCGGGCCCTTGCGGCCTCCCTGCACCTAGCAAAGCCATCCCTCTTTTATAACCAGTCTTTTCTGTTGCAAACGATATTTGTCAAATGCTGATCATTGTCCATATTTGAGCCAGTGGCTAATATTGACCTCATATTGTCAGGCTCTGTAATTGGTTGAAAGGGGGAGGGGTGGTTGATTGGATTGCAATGTAGTCAGAGCCGGCACTAGGATGAAGTGACTGAGGGGGCTGTTAAAATTTGAGAGCAATTTTTTGCATAAAATATAATTTAGCCATGCAATAGCCTCAGAAAGGCTAAATAATAGTGGTGTGCGATACTGCATATTTTGGTATCGATCCGATACCAAGTAAATACGGGCCAGTATCGCCGATATCGATACCGATACCGATACTTTTCAATAAATAAGGTGGATGCGTCATTGAATTGCTAAATCTCAATTAATTTTCATTCAGTGTTTTTTGTGATGTTTCCTTTTTTATTATTAAATAGTTAAAGCCTAGGACAGAATGAGATCAAAGTTTATAATTAAATAGAAAATGCTTTATTATCAAGTTTTTTGCTTTGCGTCATGTGACTCACGTGACGGCGCAACATCTAAACACAAGAGGGGGAGGGGAAGCAAAGTGTGCCTGCTCTGTTCTGACACAGGAGCAGCGAGTCTGGTGACCTGGCTGTTTCCTCTTTGCCGAAACCGCAGCATTGCAAACAAGAGCGGAACTTAAAGTAAAGAATCGATCCCAACAGGCCAGTATCAATCCGATACCGATACCGACTTGGTATCGATACTATCGATATTTGGATCGATCCGCCCACCACTACTAAATAACAACAACATAAAGCTACTGTTTCAAAATCAATACATTTAATAATAACAGGGTTCCCACAGTCATGGAAAACCTGGAAAAGTCATGGAATTTTAAAATCTAATTTTCCAGGCCTGGAAAAGTCATGGAATTAGTAAAAGTCTTTAAAGTTTTGGAAAAGTCATGGAATTTTGTTGTGTGAAATGAAATTAATTGTTACAGTGGATAACCTTCCACGTAATGTAACATAACGGCAGGAACGGTAGGATTTGCCGTTAGCGGTTTGTAAACAGAGACCTCGGTGCCAGGCAGCAGAACACAGCCCAGTGTGCCACCTGCAGCATCACATACCGACAAATGACTAACTACCTGCAGGAAAATGAGTGATGATGTATCTGTATCGTATGTTGAACAGGTGTATTGATAAAGTATTGACTTTTTACTTGCGAAGGTTTTATTGCACTTGCAGTAAAGAGCGTAGTTGGAGGAGCTCCTCTCCTCTCAGTGTCGGGGCTGTCATGGACACAGCAGCACAGAGAGGCTGTAGAATCTAGTAATTTTAATTATCATCTACAGTGTAGATGATAATTAAAATTAGGCCTACACCAAAACATTAAAAACAAAAGTACACATAAGCTTATAAGTGATAATTGAGAGTGATTTTTTTTTAGTCTATACATTGTTTTTTAGGAAAACCCTACTCTTGCCTTTAACGTTAGCTCTAATATGCGGCGGCGACACATGACAAGGTGACAACTACGGTTGGGCGATGTCCCTTAAATTGGCAGTTGACGATGTTTACAGTAAAACATCGTGATGGACGATGATGATGTCGTCGGGGGGGGGGGGGGGGGGGGCGGCGGCCCACAAAGCGGGCCGCCTATTAACGGCATGGACCAAGCGGTTCTGGACCAGGAAGGAGACATGAACACTTTTAATAATCGTATTTACCGTATACAGGGGTTAAAGTTTTCCGTCGCTATGACGGAAATCCGTCAACTCGGCTCTCCCGTGGTCCCACCAGAAAGGCAGAGTGAGAACCGCATATAAAAAAAAAAAAAGCATTTCGAGAGCCTTTAAAAATTCCTACAGTAGTACAGACCATGAATGCAACACTCCACGTATCCTAGCAACATTCAACCCATAAGTCCGTGCGTTTTTGTTGACAGAAGTGGTAGCTCTAGTAGTCGCCGGTAGTAGAAAACTACACGTTTTTCTCAAAGCAGAAACGTACAATTGAAAATGAAAACCGTCGGTTTAACCCCTGGACGGATAAATATTTATTTATGTTACCGCCTAGTTTAAATGCCAAACCGATGTGTTTAATTTGTAATGAGTGTGTCGCGGTTCTGAAAGATTACAGCGTGCGGAGGCACCACGTTGAAAAACACCCGACTTTCCGCGCAAACTTTCCAGACGGATCTCAGGAGAGGGAGCCGTGCAAACGCACAGTTTGGTGCATCGTACAGTACGGAGCTGTACTACAATGGTACGTTCATGCACAGCCCAAGAGAGAGCTACAGAAAACAACAAACGTTACTACTAATGTGCACTAGTTTGTTTTTATGCACTTTGAGATGCTCCTCGATCAGGTATGACCAAAATGTTTATTTTTTTTATTTCAAAAGTAGAAAGAAGTGTTGCTACTAGGGATGGGCATAATTAATCGATGATCGGGTTAAGAAATGTGTCGATCAATTTATATTGTTATCGATCAAAAGGACGTTGTGTTGCATACTGTGAGTCTTGAAGCGGTGCCCGGTGATCGCGGCTTTAGTTCCCCGTGTCTGATCGCTGTAATTCGGAGCGTGAATATCGGTTGAATATCTAATATCTTTCCTTTAGTATTTTTTAAGACGATAGTCGCACATCCCTCGTAACTACGCCCGTGAAGGTGAACCCTCCCGGACTCTGCTATTAACATGAACCGCTCCGCCGGAGGAGCCGCACATCCACACGCACCGGACACCAAAATACAAACACACATGTTTTCCATTTGATTGCTTTTAAATAAAGTTGTGTGCAGTTATACGGTTAAATACGATTATTGATTAATGACCGATCGCGTACTGCGGTCAAGACAGCCGTCTCTCGGTTTCGCGTGGTCAAGCCAGCCGCTCCAACATTTTCAATATTTCCATAACTGTGACATTTTAACAAAAAGTTCAGCCACATATATGTTTTCTGACTAAGGTATTTCTTTTAGATAGTTCATGCAATTGTTTCTAAATGTGTGGCTCATCTTTTCCGAGCGCCGGCTGCAAATTGTGTCGGCATATGTCGGCCTTTTTTCCCCTTTTTTTCAAAACAGTTATACAGTTTAATGCCCACTTTTACTGCTTTTACTGCACTTTTGATGGCCTATATATATATATATATA
>JAOPHQ010005056.1:0-12635 GCA_030340625.1 Merluccius polli
CTCCTCCTCCTCCTCCTCTTCTCCTCTCTCCTTCCCTCTCCTTCTGTCTCTTCTTTCCCTGTCCTCTCCTCTCTCTCACTCTCTCTCTCTCCCTCTTTCTCACTCCTCCTCCTCCTCCTCTCTCCTCCTTCTCCTCATCACCCTCCTCCTCCTCCTCCTCCTCTTGTTTATTGTCATCTTCCTCTGCGTGAGTACGCACATCCTTTTACCGCTTTCCTCCTCTTCCTTATCCTCATTCTTGTTCTCCTCCTCCTCCTCCTCCTCCTCCTCGTTTTGCTCCTCCTTTTCCTCCTCGTCTTCTTGTTCTTCTTTCTCCTCCCCCTGCTCCTTTTCATTTTCCTCTTTTTTATTGCTGTCCTCCTCCTCCTCCTCCTTCTACTCACCCTCCTCCTCCTCTTCCCTCTCTTTCTTCTTCTCCTCCTCCTCCTCCCCCCCCCCCCCATGTCTTAAGGTGTTTAGTGTCTCTTCTTCTTCTTCTTCTTCTTCTTCTTCTTCTTCTTCTTCTTCTTCTTCTTCTCATTCTTCTTCTTCTTCTCCTTCTCCTCCAGTGCTGGACCCGGACGAGAAGCAGACCGTGACCCAGCTGCTGGTGTACCTCCTCCCAGCATGCAACAGCGACACGCTGCACCGCCTGCTGGAGTTCCTGTCCACCGTGGCCGACCACGCCCACGACCAGCAGGACAAAGACGGACAGGAGGTGGGGCTTAGGCTATTGGATACAATGTTATCTCTATTTTATTATTATTATTATTATTATTATTATTATTATTATTATTATTATTTCTTATTTGTTATCGTACGCCGGCGTTTTTCCGATGTCGTTTATTTTAGCGGCGCCGTCGATTCTGAGACATCCGGTCCAACGACGACCATTTACGGGCGGATCTTCCGAGCCTAGATGGCCGCCGCCCATCGGATGAAACCGAACAGTCGTAGTGCTCGTACATCAGAGTGCATCATGGGATTTTTCTTTGTTTTTCGCGATACCCCCGCCGTAGTGAGAGGGCTCAAGAGAGTTGCAGTACTGTAAAATCCTCAAAGGGGTCAGACGGAGGGCTGCGCTTTTTTTCCGATGTGATTGGCTTCACGAATTAATCTTGGACTCATTCACCCCTATGTGTCCGTCTGTCTGGCTCTGATCACATCACATGTGTTTTGCAGAGAGAGAGAGCGCGAGAGAGAGAGAGGGAGAGAGAGAGAGAGAGAGAGAGACAGAGAGAGAGAGAGAGAGAGAGAGAGAGAGGGAGAGAGAGAGACAGAGAGAGAGAGAGAGAGACAGAGACAGAGAGACAGAGAGGGAGAGAGAGAGAGACAGAGAGAGAAACAGAGAGAGACAGAGAGAGAGAGAGATAGACAGAGAGAGAGAGGGGGAGAGAGGTGATAAGGGGGTTATGTTGTTGTTGTGTTTCTGTATTTGTTGTGTCTGTCGCAGTGCGGTGCCTAATTAGTGTCAGGCGACACATGACTGCATACGTGTTATATGTGCAAAGATAAGTTTGTTTTGCCGCATGCTAAACTAATGAGTGGCAGTGTGTGTGTGTGTGTGTGTGTGTGTGTATGTGTTTGTGCATTCATTCGTATGTGTGTGTGTGTGTGTGTGTTAATTGGTGTATATGCGTATTACACAGTGTGTCTGTGTGGATGTGTGTATACAGTATGCGTTTGCATATGTTTGTGTTGTATGTGTGTGTCTGCACATGTGTGTACGAGTGTGCAGACAGTATGCGTGTATGCGTGTATTGTGTATGTGTGCACGTGTGTGTATGTGTGCATGTGCGCACATGTGTGTTTGCATCTGTGTGTTTGCATGTGTGTGTGTGTGTGTGTGCATGTGCGCACACGTGTGTTTGCATCTGTGCGTGTGTGTGTGTGTGTGCATGTGCGCACACGTGTGTTTGCATCTGGGTGTGTGTGTGTGTGTGTGTGTGCGCGTGCGCACATGTGTGTTTGCATCTGTGTGTGTGCATGTGTGTGCGCGTGCATGCGCACTTGTGTGTATATTACATCAGCCTGCGTTTATATTCGCCCCCAGCGCTGTTTTTTTTCACACCATCTGAGTCACGACAGGAAGTCACGACCATTTCCTTGCTCGCCGGGGGGGGGGGCGCGGCGGGGGGCGGGGGGGGGGGGGGGTGGGGGGGGAAGCCACCCATCAACAATGTTTTGTCACTTTGTGCTCAAAAGTGCTCCCTCTGCCTTTCACGGCCCTAACACCTGTAAACAAACAAGCTTTTCCGTTCGCCGAGTGCATCATGAAACTCGGTGACGTCTCTTCTTCTGAACAGAGACGCAGAGACGGCCACCATTCGACCCAACAACACCGATTACAGATCTATATACAGTAACACAATAGAAAAAAAACGCACTTGTTGTGTGTTTCGTACGTCCTGGCACTTAAAAAAAGAAATTGTACTTAGTGATGTACTTATTGTTAGTCGTTTTGGACAAAAGCGTCTGCTAAATGTGTGTGTGTGTGTGTTTGTGCGTCAATTCGTATGTGTGAGTGTTCATTGGTGTGTATGCGTATTACACGGTGCGTCTGTGTGGATGTGTGAGTGAGTGTGTGTGCGTTTGCATATGTTTGTGTGTGTGTGTTGTATGTGTGTGTATGAGTGTGCAGACGGTATATGCGTTTGTGTATGTGTGCACATGTGTGTGTGTGTGTGTGTGTGTGTGTGCGCATGTGCGCACATGTGTGTTTGCATCCGTGTGTGTGTGTTGTATGTGTGTGTATGTCTGTGTGTGTGTCTGCGCATGTGTGTATGCGTGTGCAGACAGTATACGTGTTTGTGTATGTGTGCACGTGTGTGTGTGTGTGTGTGTGTGTGTGTGTGCATGTGCGCACATGTGTGTTTGCATCTGTGTGTGTGTGTGTGTTGTATGTATGTGTGTGTGTCTGTGCATGTGTGTTTTTATCTGTGTGTGTGTGTGTGTGTGTGTGTGTGTGTGTGTCTGAATGTAAATGTACATTTTTTAGCGGGCTAAACCAGGATAAGTCCCCTACCCGCATCCCGGTACATAAAAGGATCAGACCCATACTTAGGGGTCATGGGGTCACACCTGTATTTCTCCTACTCTGCGGGAAAAGTGTCTATTAGATAAGCCACAAGACAGAGAGCTTGGGTGGGAACTACAATGACTAATTAACTACAATTATCCCTCATAACCTAAGCTCGCAATTACGTGTCAGGATAGTCTGGTGGTTAGGGTGTTTGATTCGCAGCCAAAAGGTTGTGTGTGTGTGTGTGTGTGTGTGTGTGTGTGTGTGTGTGTGTCTGCAGTCATACCTGGAGGCGTCCTTGAGCAAGGTGCCTCACGTGGCTGTGTTTTTTTTTTTTTTTCAATATTTGCTTCTTGCTCAAGAAAGTAAATCTGCGGGTAGGCCGCGCATAACATCGGGGATCGAACCCAGAACCTTTCGGCTGGGAGTCGAACACCACCTCCTCCTGCATGTACAGTATATACATATATATACACATATGAAATGCGCTATGGGAATATCTGCTTTAAGTTGAGGGCGCCTGCCTCCATATGAGACCATTTAGATATTAGACCCCTCCCACCTCATCTCTGACCAATCAGTGCATCTCTTCCAACAACTTCTCAATGGCGGAGAAACGTAGTGAGGGAGGGAGCCACGACCCCGCCTCCATTTTGGAAGCATAGAAGCATTGAAATGTGATCTATGATGTCATTTTTTTATGGGTCATTGTTTATTTATTAATCGGGACGTTATTTCTCATTATGGGGGAGACGTGGTTGTGTTCGAAACTGTTTTCCTGAGCCTAAGCTACAGTATATTTACATTAATTTAGTATTTTACAGTACAGTACTACAACACTCACTCAAAAACTCCCATGATGCATTCTGATGTATCCTGACAAACAGGATATTCCACTCTCGACTCAATTTGTGCATCTCTCTCTCTCTCCCCCTCTCCCTCTCTCTCTCTCTCTCTCTCTCTCTCTCTCTCTCTCTCTCTCTCTCTCTCTCTCTCTCTCAGATGACCGGCAACAAGATGACGCCCCTGAACCTGGCCACCATCTTGGGGCCCAACCTGCTGCACAAGCAGAAGAGCTCGGACAAGGAGTTCAGCGTGCAGAGCTCGGCCCGCGCCGAGGAGAGCACCGCCGTCATCACCGTCCTGCAGAGGATGATCTGCACCTACCAGAACCTCTTCATGGTCAGTGTGTGTGTGTGTGTCAGTGTCAGTGTCAGTGTGTGTGTGTGATAAGCAACTGCCAGCAGCTAGATAGAGGTAGATAGAGACTAAGAGAGAGAAAGGTATATAGGGATAGACAGAGGTAGAGAGAGAGACAGAGAGAGAGAGAGAGAAGTATGCGAGGAACAATGAGATTGATGATTGTGAAAAACACAACAGACACAATGAGGTCATGGTTGGATGTATATATATATATATATATATATATATATATATATAAATAACGCTAGACAGTTGGTGTCACACGGTAGATTTATCTGCTGCCGGTCTGGACTCATTCGGAGCATAACGTTGCAGCTTTGAGCCAGGGCACAAAGGAGACAAGAGTTGTTGCCGTGGCGGCGTTTGCGATCGCTGACTGAAATTTCCTTGAACATTTCCAGACACTCTTTAAATCTATTTAAGCACCTACGCTGAAACTTGGCCGGATGGACCCCGACACTCGCACTGTTGGTGTTTTCGTCTGAGTTTCAGCCACCGAGTGAAAATTCACATAGTTTGAGCGTTAAATCGATCATTTAACCCCCGGATGCCAAAAGCGATACGTTCCCAAAACCCGGTCCCGGATCGTGTGTTTTGTGTGTCGAGACATCACCAACCCTATCTGCGCTCATCCGCTCTGACGCACTTCCGTCACTCTGGATTTGACGTCGGCGTCGTCATCGGTGTGTGTCGCGTCGCGAGTGACGCAAACGAGAGACACTTTGAAATCCCAGTCCAGCCGCCGCAGCGGCCGGACCGAGACGCATCTGTAAAGGTCCGATCGGAATCGCATTTCAAACCACCTCAAAATGTGGCTTGCGTCCGATTAGCAAAAATTGCATTTCATGTGGTTTTTGGCTGTCCAGACTTTCTGAAATAAATCTGGATACAATCTGGATATGCTGGCAGTCTGAACAAGGCCTTAGTCTAGTCTAGTCATTATTATAGCTCCCTCTTGTTATTCCTCTGAAAGTATAGCAAAATGCTGGTATTTATTTGGCGTTTTTTTATTGTATTTCTAATAAAGATTTGTTCTGTAGAAGGACATTTTATATGTATTCACGCACCGGGCTTTTAGTTTTTTTGCCAATGCCATGATACTTGTAAGCTGCATAGGCCTACTTGTATACAGTGATCCTGGCTACTTTCTGGGTTGAACTGGTAGAACATGCCGTGAACTACTGCCGGGGTTAGGGCTTCGATTACTTTTCAATTACAGTAAGTGCGGTTTTCGACGACGGTAAGCCGGGAACACAAAAAGAAACGCTTTGGCCGCTTTCAGAAAGGCCCCCCCCCCCGAACCCTTGGATCGCTTCAAAATAAAAGTCGTAGAGGATTTCATCTGCCGCCGAAAACCCTTCGTGCCGCAATCGCTACCTCTGACACACATCAGAGGTAGCCAGGCATGCTTGCGAACTGCCAACACAATATTTGGTCGAAATCCCCCAACCTTAACGTCTCCGACCTCCCTTGGGGATGGGTGGGGGGGGGGGGGGGGGGGGGGGGGTGTTGTAGTGGGCCGGGGGGGGAGGTGCAGACAGACAGACGTAGAGGGGGTCATTTCAGGTGAAAGCTTTATGCTGTGATGTTTTGTAATGTTCCTCCAAGCGGTTAATCCCAAGCATTAGGGCGGTTCGGGAAGCCGCGAGCCAAAAAGAGTATTTTGTCAGCGGATCGGAACCGACAGGTCGGGCCCTTAATGAGGAGGAGAGGAAGACATATAGAAGCAGGGCTCCCTTTGATATCTATCCGTCTGTCTGTGTCTGTCTGTCTGTCTGTCTCCCGGATGATAATATACACCGCTTGGTGGGCGCTTTTATCCTAAGTGTCTTGAAGTAACCGGAGTGCAGCGTGGGTGGCCCCAGTGGGAACCTAACCCCCAGACTGTGTGTATGTACAATGCTCCACCAGTGAAGATAGACAGGAACATATCTCTCGCTCTCTTTGGGGGGGAAAAAAGAAAAATCAGCTTTTGTCAATACCTAGTGCCGCTTTGCAGTTTTCTCGAGAACCGCTCGGCCAAACGACTTATCAATCGACACTGCGCTCCCTTGTGTCCTCGGCAATACACCCGCCAAGTGTGAAGTCGGTCGGATAAACGGTTGCTGAGGAAATCGAAGGACATGCAGACATGCTGACACACCGACTCCTCCATTTTTAGTTAGATAATGAACAAATGGAAAACGCTGTTGTTGCCCATAGTATCCTGTAGTCTTACTCATGGTGTGTGTGTGTGTGTGTGTGTATCCAGGTCCCTCCAGACCTGCAGAACGAGGTTCTGATGAGTCTGCTGGAGACCGACCCAGACGTGGTGGACTACCTGCTGAGGAGGAAGGCATCGCAGTGAGTTAGACACACACACACACACACACTGTCTCAATTCAGGGGCTGCATCCTTCGAAGGCCGCATTTGAAGACCGAATGCGTCACCGCGGCGCGACAAGTCTGTCCCTTTTCGAAGGCTCCTCCAAATGCGGCCAAGAAATGCGGCCTTCTTTTCCCGAATTCGAAGGATCATCCCACGGATGGATCCTTCGGGGTCCAAACCTATCCCAAGATGCATTGCGCGCCGGTGATGACTCGATTTTGTCCATTGAAAGTGGCGTCCCCATCCATACCAGCGTTACACCTTTTTAAACCATTTTTTAATATGAAAGTAAGGTTAGGGACATTAGCCATATAAACTACGTTAACTAACTGTTGTTACGATAAGATAAGACTTTATTTCTAGCTGTGTCCCGATTGTCAACTGCAGCTATCAAGGTTGCTAGGCGACAGGAGCGGCACTTCGTGACACAAGGGTGAGGGGCGGGAACAGCCGGCGACGTAAATAGGAAAATCCTCCGTGGACCAGACTGTCTCATTTAACAACGCTCGGTTCGGCCTTGGGAGGTCTACGAAGGCCGCGTCTTCATGGACCTTCATGGTCCTTCGAAGGATGCAGCCCCTCTTTAAGATTAAGACACAGCTACGCACACACACACACACACACACACACACACACACACACATGCATTTACAAACACGCAGATTCACCCATGCACGCATCTACAAACACTTACATCTACAAACAAACACACACTTACAGGTGCCACATGCACAAACGTCCACAGAAACACACACATGAACACAGACAACTCCTCTCTCTCATACACTTTTTTCTCACCCCACCTCCACCCTCACCCTCACCTCCTCCTCCACCCTCACCCTCACCTCCTCCTCCCCCCTCACCTCCCGCGCCACCAGGAGCCCAGAGCTGGTGCCGTCGGACGGCTCCTTCTCGCTGAGCGAGCGGCGCTCCTCCAGCGACTCCACCAAGCCGTCCAGCGGCGAGGTGTCGCCCTACGACAACAACTCCCCCGTCATGAGCGAGCGACGGGGCCCCGGGGCGCCCCTGCTGCCGCCGCCCTGCCTCCTCCCAGACCCCTACCTCCTGAGGCTGGGTGGGGGTGGGCAGCAGCAGCAGCAGCAGCCCCTGCCGGCCACTGTGGGTCTCAGGGGCCCAAGGGGCCCGCTGCTGGGGAATATCAACACCTGGGGCGGCAAAGGTCAGAGTTCATATGTGCTTATACTGTATGTGACTTCATGTCGGCCGGACACTTTGGCGGGATAAACAAATGAAATAATATGTCAAGTTTAGTTATTTATTAATTTATAGGCGCTTTTCTTATCTAGTCAGGGTTTCAGACAATGAATTCCGATGCATGTCATTGGAGGAGGGAGGAGTTTTAGACATCCTTAGCTCAGGGATGCCTACAGGTAGACGGCGAACATTGGGGGATCGAACCCCGTTTCTTCCCGTTCTACCCGCACTGAGCACTGCGATTTGGATACCCAAACCCGCGGCGCGTTTCTCTGTGTGCCGCTCAGGGCACACACACAGCGGGGACACAACATCATTATCGCATCCGCAGTCTCGAGCCTCTGTCCGTTCTCTTCCTTATCGCCACGGTTACACCACGGCGTCGAAAGCAAAGGGCAGACCGAGGTTGGACTACTGACACGCTGACACCGTGTGATGTGTGATGAATCAATTTGCAGAAACCGGTTTTAGCCGTCAGATTGCAAAAAAGACTAAACACTACGCTTACTTGTAGGGGTTGCGTAAAAGAATGTGAGTATGTATGTATGTGGGTGTTGTCTTGGATGTAATTCAGAAGGGCATGGCTCTATCTCGTTTAATCCAATAAATGCCTAGAGGATTATGGCTTGCATATACCTTTATCACATCTATTTTGCAACGTGTCAACATTTTAAGTCTTGGTTAAGCCTTTGATTAAGATAGCGATCATCGCAATGTTGTAGTTGTTGTGCTTTATGACGATAACGACGCGGAAGATCATAATGATTCACTCATTATGGTTCTCATTTTGCCCCCAGATACGATATCAGAGGAGCACGCCAACATCTGGGGGGCGTGGCATACCACCCTGAAACCCATGAGCAATGACCAATCAGACGCCGGTAAGAAGCTTGTTAGTTCACCCATGAATCATCCAATACAATGCACCCAACAATTAGCTCCTCAACAACAACAACACTCTCCCCCTTCGTCGGTCAAGGTTCCCATGGCAACGTGTCGGACGGGAGCTCCCGCAGCTCCCAGGAGGGCCTGGACGGTCTCCACGGCGACAGCAGGCCGCCAGTGCGACGCACTCTCACCTCGCTGGGCGTGGCCGAGTGCAGGCCACACCCCCCCGTGAGCCGGACGTGCTCCACGCCGCTCGGCGACCGGCAGCACCCCCAGCTCAGCCTCGACCTCTCCGTGACCTCGCACCTCGCGACCGGCAAACCGGGGCGGGGCCGCGCCGCGGCGGCGGACGGGTCGCGGCCAGGGTTCGGGCGGACGAGGGGCGGCCCCGGGGGCGGCGGCGGCGGCAGGGGGAGGGGCATCGGCGCAATCACCACGCCGGCTTCCAGAAGCCACGCGGAGACGAACAGTGTCGGTCCGGTCGGTACGCCGAACAACAACAACAACGGCGACGACCTCCGATTGACGCCGCCGTACGGCAGCGGCGGCCCGCACCAACCGGCGCCCGCCTCCCCGGGGGGCTCATCGCCGTTGGAGCTGCCGCCATCAGGGTCCCTGAGCTCGGAGTGGCAGGACTGGCAGAGAGACCGCTGGCAGATCTGGCAGCTGCTCTCCTCGGACAACGCCGACACGCTCCCCGAGACGCTGGTGTGACACGACCACCACCGCACACATGCGCGCACACGCACACACACACACATTCAAACAGAGTGCCGTATTGACTCGCATTGCATTCTGGGCGGTGTGGTTTTGGTGCGGGATTCGATGTGGGGAGGATACAACGCGGGAATAACGCCGCCTCTCTACAGACATACACACATACACACACACACACACACTTTGACCTTTTGACAATCACCCCCCCCCCCCCCCCCCCCCCCCCATCTCTTGTTTTCTCCCCCCCCCCTTTCCTAAATGTGTATTGCATCATTTTCACCACCTCTTCCATCCCTCCTTCTCCTCCTCCCCTCTCCATCCGATCCGTCCATTTCGTCTTTTTTGCTTCACTTTTTCCTTCGTCCTCCGGTTTGCGCCCGTTTGTCTTACACCGTTTCTCGTCTCGCGCTACCAGTCGTCCCACAGCCAGGAAAACATCAAACCTAATCGGTAGAAGATCCTCCCCCGCCACACGCCACCTTAACGGCTTTTGCTGGGGGCCCTCCGACATTAGATGTTGATTTGGATGTGCGTTTATCGGAGACGGCGAGATGGTATTCGCCGAGCAGATGTAACGTGCTGCCATGACAGTGGCTCTCTCCTGAGTGAGTGTGTGTGGTGATAGCTGGTTTATCCTGGGTGCCATGACTGCTCTCATGCACCACAGGTGTGCAGCCCCACCCAGACCCGGAGTCCAATCAGTCTGACTCGGTCCAGGTGAGGCTGTAAACCAGCCATCAACCACACACACACACACACTCCACATAATCTAATTCAATCTATGGAAGAACGGGGTTGGCGACATTTTGCATATTTGTCCCGAATTTCTTTTCAAAAATATTATGTTTTTGGACAAAACGATCGTACTTAGCCAATTATTATTTGAGCTATTTTCTATCTGCTAAGTGTCGCTAATCCCCCCCCCCAACGTCAGTAGCAGCTAGCCAATGACAGTGTGACGCCACAGTCGCCTGTAATCAACATTTAATAATAAATAAGGTGGCGTCTGCCATCCACAAGCAGAAAACCACTGCTGACATGCTATGATGTGATTGCGGCGTTTGGCGTGACAGCGTTGTGAACGCACCCCGCTGCTGCCTTGCTTAGGAATGAACGGAGGACGTTCAAGAACCACTAGTATTGTTTTCGTGTTTTAAAAATGTGTTGTTTAAAAAAGAAAAAAATCCCATTCCCTCTATCGGAATAGTATTTAGTTTTCTCTGCATGAGAAACACAAAGGACGACAAAAAAACAACTGCCCTTAAAAGAAATACCTCAAAAGTTATGCCGATCTTTCTGTTAGCTACTCCTTTTGTATGGAAATTATTGTGACAATAACTTTGCTCTGTGTAACTTTATTGTTTATATCTGACAGATTTAACGGTTATATGAAAAAAAGAAAAAACGAATAGTTCTTCATTTAGTTGGGATTCTGACCATCCATTTAAACGTGTTTAAATCCTGTCCCATCCGACTACACTAAGTTTGTATGCATTGGTAGTTGCTGCTAAATGAACACTTCATGTGTGTAGGGAACGTAGCTCAGTCCAGTCACGGTCCTGTGGCGTCGAGTAGAGCTGCGTTTCCAAGTCAGCATACATTACTGTCAACAGTTTGTACATAAAACAACTTATACATACGAAATATATATGTAAATTCTATTGTAAAGTATTTACATCGTGAACCTACCTAAAAAAAAAACAAGTCAGTCTTTAAGAAGGCAGTCTTTGGTCGGACTAGCTATTTTTAATATTTTCCTTTTTTTTCCCGCTTTAATATTGAATGTATAAAATGTCAAGCTTCTGTACAAAAAATTATGCGTGGACCTTTTTTTTTTTTTTTTTTTGTATTATTTGTGCTGTTGCCACGTGCCAAAGTTAATCTCTCACATCAGGACATTATCATGTAGGACTGTACAACGTTGTCTCCTGACTGAACGCATCATGTGTACAAAACCGCCATCGGTAATGAAACCTCACATCAAAATGCACTTCGCTTTTATTTTGACGATTAAGCTCTTTTTCCCCAGAATCATTTGCACATTTGGTCATTTGATATCTTATATATCCTGGAGGTTCAATTCATGATTAAAAGAGTGGAAAGTTGGAAAGTTTTACTTTATTTTGATTTCAACCAACAACAACAAAACGGTCGTTTTGGACACGGACACAAAATCCCCAAAATGTACCAAAACTTCCCAAACAGGTATTTTCACATCCACCGATTGTTTCTCTCTTTGCTTTTAGGCGAGCCCTGAAAATGTCTGAATTGGTTCCCAGGACTGAGTGTAAACAAAACGTGTATTGTAGTGTTTGTGAATTAAATGTTATATGATAAAAAAAATAAAAAAATACATTGAAATTTTGATCGATTGCCTCTTGGGCTACAGGACCATCTAGTGGACTGATGTGTAAATACGCCCCCCCTAACGTGTCGACCAGCCATCATTGTTTCTATGGAGGCTTAAGGCTTGTGTTTCAATCGCCCCCCCCCCCCCCCCTGTGTTTTGTTTCGAAAAACCGCTTACGCTGGTTTGCGGTTTTCAAGCACTATTTCTGTAACAGTCTGTATCCGTGAAATTAAATGTGCCATGGCTCTTGCCCCTTTTCCGTAAATCCCCCCACCTGTTCAAATCTGTTGAGTTTCTGTTATTCCTCATTTTGTGAGCGTTTTTTGTTTGTTTGTTTGTTTGTTTGTTGTATTACTTTTTTTTTTTCTGAGTATTGTAATATATAAATGCAATGTACCGTTTTTCTATTATTGTGTTGACCCTAACTGGCTGGAACCAAAGAATATTAGCATATTAGCTCGAAGAGACGGTGTTGTAGATGTAAACGCTACGAATACAAAAAGCGGTTGTAGTCCTACCTTTGGGGAAGTTTGAGCTGTCCGTGGGTCCAAGTTGTGATACGATGTCTGGTATCTGCTTTTGTACTGCATGTTGTCATCATTACGCTATGACGAAAACATTAAATGTGATTAAAAAGAAAAGTTTGAAGTTTGGATTGAATACTTTTTTGTTTCAATGCAAAAAAAAAAAAAACCGCAAAAAAAGTAGAAGCGAAAAATACGTGGCACAGTTTTAACAGCGGAAATTAAGGCCTGTTGTTTCCTTCAACGGCTTAGCTTGCCAATATGCTGCACACATATTAATGCCAGGCCATATGAGTATATGCAAGTATTATCATCTCCTCGCATTTATTTTCACCTTCAGCATTTTCACAGACGCCTAGAAAGACTTTT
>JAOPHQ010005057.1:0-13528 GCA_030340625.1 Merluccius polli
GCATGCGCACACACACACGTACACACACACTCTGGTGTGTTTTTATTACTCTTTGTACTGCCACGCGGGGACCGCCGGTTCGTTTTCAGTGAATAAAGAAGCTTGTAATCTTCATTCTCTCCGCCGCGAGGAAAAATATAGGTCTGTTTGAGTTAAGGTGAGAGACCGGCTCACCTGCAGGTCCAGGGTGTGTGTGTGGGGGGTGGGGGGGGGTCGGCAGCGGTCCTCATTATCCTTGTGGATTTGAATGTGTGTGTTATTTGTGTGTGTGTGTGTGTGTGTGGGGGGGGGGGGGGGGTCCATGTTTATAGAGATGAGTAATGGCGGTGGGGGGTCGCAGGTCACTGCAGTTGAAGAGCCTGTGGGAAAGAGTACTCAAGGAAATGAACAGCTCAGGCCCCTAATAAGACGACTTATGGGAACCGGCAGTGTGTGTGTGTGTGTGTGTGTGTGTGTGCGTGTGCGTGTGTGCGTGTGTGTGTGTTTCACTTGGACACGGATGGAAAGGAAAGAGTCCAGGAATCCCCGCCGCCGATCCGTCTTTGTCTCTCTGCTTTCTGTCTTCCCACCTTCTCCTTGAGATCCAGCCACCCGCAGCTGTATTAACTTTCTCCATTCATTTTTTTTTTTGGGGGGGGGGGGGGCGATGCTGAGGTGTTATACATCCACACGGCTGTTCATCCACAGATTCCCTCAAGTCAAAAGCAGGTTTAATTCTCTCATAAACCTACCACCCCCCCTCACGTTGGGAACTTTTCTCTCACTCATATATATGCCGCTGGTACAACGTTATGGCGAAGATTACTGCGGGGGCTAAGAAAGTACTGTGGTATTAAAGGGGAGGTGTGTGTGTGTGTGTGTGGGGGGGGGGGGGGTCTGGGAAAGTACTTCTTCTCAGTTCAGTAAATGCTTGGACTGTTAATCGCCACCACTGGTGAAGAAAAAGTCTCTAAAACCATCTTGGTCCACATATTCAGTTTGCCTGTGTGTGTGTGTGCGTGTGCATGTGCACGTGTGCGTGCGTGTGTCTGTGCGGGTGTTCCCCTGTGCATGATAGAAAGAAAGAGGGAAATAGAGAGGGAGAGAGAGAGGGGGAGAGAGAGAGAGAGAGAGAGAGAGAGAGAGAGAGAGAGAGAGAGAGAGAGAGAGACAGAGAGAGAGAGAGAGAGAGAGAGAGACAGAGAGACAGAGAGAGAGACAGAGAGAGAGAGAGAGAGACTATGTGAGAGAACAGAGAAATTTCACAACACAGAACAGAACAAGCTCCATGCATTTTATACGTACAATATTTATTCAATTTCCCAACTCTTTGGGGGGTGGGGGGGCGTCCAATGATAATCCGCTAAACGTCTGCACACATCTTCCCTGTGCTACCGCTACCGGGGCTGGATGGGTGGTGGGGTGGGGGGGGGTGGGCTTATTAAAATATGTAGATTAATTTGCAGCGGGTTCCTCTAGTGATTACAGCGGGTGGATCGGTGGGCTCCAGACTCAGCTCCTACTTGTAATCTTCTACATTTAAACGGGCGAGCGAGAGCTTGTCAATTATAAAGGATGGAGTGATGAGAGAGAACAAGAGAGAGAGAGAGAGAGAGAGAGAGAGACTCGTCTTCATCTCCTTGTTTTATGCTTGAGTGGATGCAGACTTATCGTTTACAGAGCCGGCGTTTTGTGTCTTTATTTTTTTCTGGAGCACCTTTTGATTTGTGATGAATGTGGTAATTCTGGAGCGATACGGTGGTTATATCCAGGCAAAGTGCAGCCCGGGTGTCGTCAGTTACAGCATAATTATAAATTAATAAATATATAAGTACATAAAATACCATGTCACTCCAGATGAGGGAACGCCAGGAAGAGGTCCAAACAAGAGAGGTCTGATGGTTTCCACCGGTATTTTCTGTCACTTCGTTTGAACGTGATTGCTTCACACTCTTCTTTTGGTGAAGGCTTTTTTTTTTTTCAATTAACTTCACATCAAATAGGAACTTTGAATGTCCTACCTTCCTGCAAATCTAACTAAATGAATACCAGTTTTCGTCTCCTGAGCATAGCCTCATTAAAAAAAAAGGGAAAACATATTTTTATTCCATGAATTTAAACACCGTTTATCACAAAGAAAAATGTCACGTCCTCCAATAACAATATGGCTTTGTTTGGTCCCAGGTATCCACAAATCCACTTAATTAACTCAATATGTCCAGCCTTTATTACCTTCTATAGTCATTAATGGCAGCTGGTCCGTGTTTTCCAGCCGCTGACTGAGCTGAGCGACAACAACAGAACAATGATCCGACAATGGTTGTACTCGCACCGCGAACCTCTTTGTCATCAAACACAATAACGCGATTTGGGGTTAATTAAATCCCAGCTAATAGGCAGTGATTGAGCCCCACATTTAACTCAAATCAAATTAGTTCTTGCTACCAGACAGTGCAGGCGCGCCGTGGCGGTGGCATGGGCCGGGGTCATAGGGGTCGGTGAACCCGGCTTTGGATCGATCGAACAACAGGAAAGGAGATGCTGAGGCTTGATCAATAACGGGAAAAAAACAAATAAAAATGTTGATTGATCGACGACGTTTCGGATTTACATTTTGTAATGTTTACACGGCCTGAGAAAAATCCACAATTGAACAGTTGCTTGGTCTTTCGGTGTTTTCCTCTTATTATAATCCATTCCTTATTTTCATATGTATTTCGAGCTTATCGAGTTACAGTGAGACTGCAAACTTGGGGCTCGAACTTTTGCAGGTTTCAGGGAGTGTTTCAGTCTACTATGACAGGTATAGCCATGGGGCTCTACCTCTCTACGCCCAAAGACCCCAGGGCTGAGGAGGCAGTGAACATCTCACACACACACATGCACACAGGCACACATGCACGCACGCACGCACACACACACACACACACACACACACACACACACACACACACACACACACACCTGACAGCATCGCGTTTCACCTCCTCTCAGCACTTTCTCCTCCCTCCGGCAGCATTGTACATTTCTATTTTTCAACCGCTTTGAGGATCACTTTTTTTAAAAATACCCCAAAATAAAATTCCCCGCCGTGCAGTATTTTGTGGTTATTGTGATCAGTGTATTATCATTATTAATACGGCCTAGAAGTATGACTGAATGGAATAGACTTCCATTCGTCTGCAAGAAGTTGGTACAAGCAGGTTTCTTGTAGTTCTTGTAGCTAGCTAGCTAGGGAGGTATGCAGGGAGGTAGCGAGGGAGATAGGCAAGGTAGGTAGGTACGTAGGTGGGTAGGGGTGGTAGGTAGGTAGGTGGGTAGGTAGGTAGGATGGTAGGGTGGTAGGTAGCAGGCATGTGCACAGATAGGGCCCAAGGGGGGCTTGAGCCCCTGCCCTTTTGCCCTCAGTGTCAAAGGTGCCCTTTATTTGCCTGGTGTTAATTGTATTAAATTTTGTCTTTACTCAAATATAAAGCGAAAAATGTGTATTCACGAATAAATACACATTATCAACCCCCCCTCCAAATGGTTTCGTCTCCAATCAGCGTCCTAAATTCCGACATTCCGAACTTGCCATGAACGCACCGCATCGCTAGTTCGGTTACGGTAAATAACATCACTCAGGTAGGCACTGTTTTAATGCTAAAACCACGATTAAATAACACGTACATACTTTTAATATTATATATCCATTAAAAAAAACTACGAAGTAGGTCAGTAGGACCCGCCACCCCACCTCGGTATGAAAAGACGTATCTGCGTCATCCAGGAAAACGTACAAATAAATATGCAATTAATTTGTGAAGCAGGTAGCTACTTTTTGCGTTGGCAGTTAAGTGATTAGTCACCCCTGTCTTTATAGCCAGTTTTATTAAAACGTGATGTTTGAAAGTGTGCTATTGTTTGGGGATGTCGCAGTGTGTGTGTTCGTGCGTGTGTGTTTGAAGATAATAAAAATACTGTGGGTTTATTTTCCCCTCAGTGTGATGCTCAAAAACAAGTTACTAAAGTCAAACTGTAGTTAAGTAGTTGAACCCATGTCTTATTTATAAAATGTTTGCAGTGTAACAAAATAATACAGAACATGAAAACAAGGAAGTTTTGAAACCCTAAATTCAGGGATGTATGTATCCAGCAGGTCAGACTGCTCATCTAGAGTCTGATCATTACTTATCATGAAAGGTAAATGACTGACTGCATTTGTTACACTGACTGACTTGCATTACTACATTCAATGTGTGGTTTATTCATGGATTAATGTGTTCAGTAGAATTTAAACAGGTCCCATGTTATGTAGGTAGGTAGGTAGGTAGGTAGGTAGGTAGGTAGGTAGGTAGCTAGGTAGGTTGGTAGGTAGGTAGCAAGGTAGGTAGGTAGGTAGGTAGGTAGTTAGGTATATAGGTAGGTAGGTAGGTAGGTAGGTAGGTAGTTAGGTAGGTAGGTAGTTAGGTAGGTAGGTAGGTATGCAGGGCCCCAGAATAGTCTAATAATAGCGGTTAGTGTGTTTGCCTCCCAGCCAAAAGGTTCTGGTTTTACCCGTCTCCATGCCGACATAACCTCTGCCTAACAACTAGCTTCATGACATGAAAGTCACCTAAAAGCGTCTGCTAAATGACTAAATTGTCTCGTAAATTGCATGCATTTCGGTCGGTAGGTCGGTCGGTATCTAGGTATGTGTGGCGCGAGGAGACTCAGTGTTGAGAGACCAGAGGCAGTGGGACATGTTCAACAGGATTAGAGGCGAATTCTGACATTTGGCTCAACTCCCGACAGGGGCCGAGTTACTTAAGTGCCCAGGGGTCACAGGGTCGCGGGGTCGCGGCGTCACCGGTGTGACCCAATCACCACAGTTGGGCTCAGAAGGATGGGAGACATGTGTGAACTTCACCACACTGTGTGTGTGTGTGTGTGTGTGTTATAGAAAGTGAGTCAGGTATTAAGTCTCTCTTAGTTATTCATTAGGTGTCTGTGTTTTACGTTGTGCAGCTTAACGGAGAAGCCATTCATGTTATTCATGAACATTACAGAACGTAAATTAAACGGGGAGCCGCGGCTCAGGAAGCAATCTCTTAAATGGAAACTACCCCCCCCCCTTGCATGTGTGTGTGAGTGTGTGTGTGTTGGCACAGAGCATCAAATATCTTGGATCTTTGATGCTGAATGAATTTATATTTTAATCAATTCAAGTACTTTTATTAAGTACTTAATGCAAAAGGTTTAAGAGTCTAAAAATTAAACTTTTCTTTAAACTTTATAACGTGATATACTGTATATCTGCTTGCTAATGACTTCTTCTAATCACGGACATATATCCGCTTTGTGTGTGTACGATCCACTGTGTGTGTGTGTGTGTGTGTGTGTGTACTCTGTGTGTGTGTGTGTGTACGATCCACTGTGTGTGTGTGTGTGTGTGTGTGTGTGTGTGTGTGTGTGCGCCTGAGTCTGCCTCACAGTAGGGCGCATGATGGGTTGAGGGCCTCCACGGTCCTCCAGCCTCTCAGTCAGTCACTTCCCCCTGCTTGGCTGCCCGCTCAGCCAGCCTCTAAGCCCTCCGTTGTCAGGCTGGAGTGCGCTAATTAGGCTCCAGTCTAATTTTCCAGGATGCTCTGCTGCCCTTTAAATGGCCATTTCAAATTCAAAGTGATGGTAATTGTACCAGGGCATGCTGATCTAGTAATCACAATGTGCCTTTCTCTTTTTCCTTCTTAAGCTTAGCTTCACGCCATCTCTCTCGCCGTTGCTCTCTCGACATTTCTCTCTCTTCGCTTCTCTGTCGTCGTTTCTCTCTCTCCCTCTCTCTCCCTCTCTCTCTCTCATTAGTTATATTGCCGTCAGGATTATGCTTCATAAAGAGGTCCCAAGTCTGTAAATGAGAAATAGGCCCCTTTCTCTCTCTTAGTGGTCTCAGTAGGTCCTCAGTGGGTCCTCAGTGGGTCTCAGTGGGCCTCAGTGGGTCTCCGTAGGTTCTCAGTGGGTCTCAGTGGGTCTCAGTGGGTTCTCGGTGGGTCTCCGTAGGTTCTCAGTGGGTCTCAGTGAGTCTCAGTGGGTCTCAGTGGGTTCTCGGTGGGTCTCCGTAGGTTCTCAGTGGGTCTCAGTGAGTCTCAGTGGGTCTCAGTGGGTTCTCGGTGGGTCTCCGTAGGTTCTCAGTGGGTCTCTGTAGGTTCTCAGTGGGTCTCAGTGGGTTCTCAGTGGGTCTCAGTGGGTCTCAGTAGGTTCTCAGTTGGTCTCAGTGGGTTTTTCTGTGTTCCTTCTCAATGTTTCCTCCCTCAGCTTTGGGGAGTTTGTCTTTTCCCTTTAGAGGGCTTAGAGGTCAGTGTGTGTCCCACAATGCGTGTAGCCCTTTGAGACAGTAACTGTGATTAAGGGCCTTACAAATGAAATTGACTTGAACATTTACTTCTAAGTGGGGTTCCCAGTGGCTCCCAGTGAGTTCTTAGTGGCGGGTATCACCGGGTGTCCACAGTTAAATAGTGGATCTAAATTAAAAAGTTATAATAAGTGGCTTCTTCGGGCGACAGGACGAAGACGTGGGAAATGACGGTTTTAAATGGTGACGGTCACATGTTGAGAGGTCCAGAAGAGCTGCAGAAGCCAGTCAGTTCTCTCCTTGGCGGGTCACACACTGTACTAATCTCCTAAGTAGTGTTTAGTAGCATTGAGGAAAGGATAATGACATGTTCAACCGAACGTCCACATTTTTAATTTCTCACAATCCCTTTTTTTTTCCATTTCCTTATATTGAGGTCAAAGGAAGAGGGGCGGGAAAAAAAGCAGAATATGGAAAAATTAGCACTGGTCAATAACTACATTCATTCAGAGTAATTACTCCCTTGTTAAACTTTTCTCTTGGCTTACATCCCCAGTCATTAGCCCCCCCCCCACACACACACACACCCCCAGCCTGATTAAACCGGTTGATGATGAGTGCTGTTAAAGTTATGGCGATTTGTATTCTGGAAAGCAAAAGAGAAAGGAATTTGATTGCGTCCTCAGAGAGCAATGGGGTTAATGGCTCCACTGCTGTTTTTCAGGAGGAAATTACTCTGGTGGCATTCAGTCATTTGGAGGGAGATTAAAATAAATCTAATTCATAATTATTCACGTGCAAGTTTAGGATTATTTCTTTTGGAAGAAAAACTGCACTTGGATGGGGGATGTTGTCCAAAGAATAAGGACAGTTTCAATGCAGCCTCAACACGCGCTTGGGCAACATCCAACATTCATTCAAGCTGGTGCATCCCCCCCGCTTTTGAAAAAAAAGAAAAAAAGAAAAAGGAGTGGAAAGCACCCTTTGCTTTCTGATGCTATTTACTCTTGTCCTGGACGAGCTTTGCTTTGTTGAGCGGGGCTGGGGTCGGGGCAGGGGGGGGGGGGGGGGGTGATGGGTGAGGGGGGGGGGGGGTTATTTCTCGTTGAAAGGGATTCGTCGAAGTGACTCGGGGTGTCAGGCCTGGTGACGCTTCCTCTTTTCAATTGTCTTTGCCGTTCGGCGGAGATGTGAGGACGCCCCGGCTCCTCAGCCGTCACAATATTGATACTCCACGATGGCTGTCGGGGCCCGGGCCCCTGCCTCTAATCTGCCCTGACAGACCATAGCAGCGGCAAGAAACCATAGCAGGTGTGACATCACAAATAAAGAAGAGGGGGGGGGGGGGGAAAGAGAGAGAGGAAAAAAAATCAAAACCGGACAAAGTTTCGAAGTTGTTTTTTATCTTCCTTCTTTTTTTAAATTATTATTATCATTCTGGTTGAAAAAGAGCGGGAAAAGCACCCAAAAAGATGGAGGTCTTCTGTGTTGTCAGGTCCTGAATGCAATCTCTCTTTTTGTCGTTTTTTTTCCTTTTATGTCTTCTTTGCCATAGGAGCGACCATTTCTTATCTTTTCCTTTCTCTCTTTATTTGTTGTGGTTTTTTTTTTTTTTCGCGGGTTGGACTGGTGGACGGTTGATGGACTGGTTGCCTTGGACGATTTATTGTAGCGTTGTCAGCTGTAGATTTATTTGGTCTTTAGTGTGCAGGAGGAGAGGACAGGACAGGATGCTGGCAGGGTGGAGAACAAAGACGCACAATAGACTTCTTTAAAAGACACCTTGAAGACACTGATTCATCAGTCAGACAAGCTGCCTGTGGGCAGGTCCCTGGTCACAATAGGTCACTCACACAAACATGTCCTCACACACACACACACACACTCACACACACACACACACACACACACACACACATACACACACACACACACACACACACACACACACACACACACACAAACACACACCCACACAGAAATGCCCCGACACACACTACATTACACACGTCCTTGAACATACAAGCACACACACACACACACACACACACACACACACACACACATACACACACACACATAGAGAGGTTAACAGTATACCAAATTGTGAGGACAGACAAGACCAGGGCCTTGACTGAAATGTTCATGTTAATGTAAGCATGCTGCTAAATAAAACTATTCAAAAAAGAGTTGATACATTTATTCCCTTTTTGGATATGGCATTAAAATGAAAATCTAGTTTTTCATTTGTTGGACACAGTCATGGTACATAAATAATACTAATATAATACAGAAGATATCAAGGAATGAATCCCAATGAAGATCTCCAGCCTACATGGCATCGCACAAATCATAAATCCAAGTGAGAAATAGTATTTCCATCCCTAGCTCATATTTTGTCCAAGTTAAAGTGTTGGAAAGTGATACGTGTTTGGAGAGGCGTGTCAGCTGTCACACGTTGATAAGTAAGTGGTACGTGTTGTTGTTAGTCTGTGATTAAAACAGGGCGACGTAGGACTGGATGTGAGTGACAGGGTGACCGCGGCGCGCTAATATTTCCCTAGATAGGCTATGATCAGAGGCCATTTCAATTTATACTTGGAAAAAACACGATTCCATTTTGTGTCAAAATTAAATATGGAGGGAGTATAGCTACAGCTCATTTCATGATTTCCACGTCTTCTGTAAATCAAACAGTGGAAATAGTGCGGTGAATTCAGTTCAGTCAGAATTTAAAAATGTGTTGTGGCGTATGCGTGTGGCAGAAAGATAGAAAGACAGATTTATGCGTTATATGAAAGTGCACAGGTTGCTATTTCCAAGGCAATATTAACAATATTTCCTTGGAAATAGCTAAATGATTCATTTTTTATCTACTGTAATATTTACAACTGCAATAAAAACACTATATCTCCTGTTATTTTTCTCAGTAAACCTAATCCTCATGTATAAGCTATTAGCTAAATCCTTTTCATGAGAATTTTTTGTTCTATTACTTTCCTGTTTCGTTGCCAATTTAAATCTCCCCTTCCTCCCACAGGAAAAGACTCTTGAAATTGTTCATTTACCAAGAGGAAGAAGTTGAAGGCCAAGATATTCAGGCTTTTTTTTTCCCTGTCAGATTTGTAAAGATTACTCCCATCATGATCCTATTAGCCACAGGGAGAATGTGACTACTTAAGACGGATTTATGGAAAAATAGTTATCCCTCCCCAAAAAAAAACCTTGGTCGGTCGATCAATCCCCCCCCGCCCCCCTCCCGTGACTCTTTAATTGAAGTCATTCCCTCTGCAAGTTCATCTCAAGAGGCCACATGTAGTGTCCTCGAGGCCACAACAAAAGTCGGTCAACTCCCCAGACTATACCGAGTTCCCGAGTGCCACTCGAAACGTCCCTGGTCCTCTGTTCCCTGAACTTTGAGATCATTGTGGCGAAGGTGATTGGGGCGAAAGGATTACATTTGTCACGATTTGGCTCCCAAGCAGTATTTAACATTGCTAATGTTATTACTTATATTTAGTATCTAGTTATCTATAACTTTTGACTATTTAGGACTTTTACTTGAAGCCACTTACAGTGAATTCACATACAGATAGACATTAAGGTGGTAGCATCTTGCTCTAGGTAGGTTTGGGGACATTGGGTATCGCACCCTGTACCTTTCAGCTGTTGCATCAGCCAACACCCCAGCCAGTACGCTACCCTGCCCCAGATATTTAGTGAGAAAACAGACTACTTATCTCTTATCCTAACAATAAAACAAACAAACGACCAGAACAAACCCCCCCATCTACACACCATATGTTCTCCTCAGCTCCTCCTCAGTAATGCTTTTCTTAAAACTCCCCCACTGTGACCAAGTCTAGTGCTAAACATGTTCACTCATCCTAGGGATGGGTCAGGCTTATGCTGCTGCTGCCAGCCCCTTCCACACGCAGTGCTCCTGGGGTCGCAGCCCCGGCTCAAGACCCCCCTGGCCTCCGTGCCATATGTGACCACCAGCAGGGGGGTGGCGCAAGCGGCGGGGGGGGGGGGGGGGGGGGGGGGTCAGGGCGGTCATGCCACTGAGCTCAGGTAGGTAGTACCAACAGCACGAATCCCCCCCCCCCTCCCCTCATCCTCTACCACCTCCTCCTCCTCCCCTCCCCTCACCTCCCAGTCTGGGTGCCCAGGGGAGAGGAGGTGCTAAAACCTGAAGGGCCTTTGCCTGCACACACACACACACACACACACACACCACCATCACCTCCTCCTCACCCCCCCCCCCCCCCCCCCCCCCGAGCTTGCAGCCATCTGCTCCCCCACCCAACCTCACCCACTACCAACCTCCACTCCCCTCCCTTCCCCTCCTCTCCCCTCCCGCCACCCAGCTGGCCAACTTTGATCCCTCCAAATTTGAGCTAAAATGATGTTGATGACTGAGGCTTTCCAGTTTGCTTGCGAGGGGTGAGGGAGAGAGGGAGGGAGAAAGAGCAGCAGTTCATGGACTCGCGGAAACTCATGGACAAAATATGAAAAAATAAAAAAGATGGAAGGCGGTTATGAGAAACCTCTCTCTGGCGATGACACCATTAGACTTTAGTCTTTTTGCTATATACAGACTTGTTTTGTCTACAATATTACATAGGACTGGAGATATTAGCGCTGACATGTTTTGTGTGATGCAAGTGACCAGGCATGACTGTTACAATTAACACACACATGTTTTATGGCGCCAAGCCACACTCTGAAAAGGTCTAGGAAACGTATGTTTCCCCCCCCCCGCCCCCCCCCCCCCCCCCCAAAAAAAAGAAAAATCTCCATACCGTACCGTCATTAAGTCCTGGGGAATTGTCCATTATTCGTGAGAACATATGCAATCTAACCATTCCTCATTCCTTTAATGGCTGCGAGTACAGTGCAACTATGACCTGGATAATTGCAACAACTCATATCTCTAATTAAAACACGTCTTTTTAAAACAGATGTAAATTGACCCGGGGTTCAATTTAAAATGACATCAAACTGATCAAAATCATCCGCTTACATGGGAATATATGGATCTGAGCCAAATGGATTATATTTCCTAGTGATTAAAAGGGGATTTTGAACCGAACGACCAATTCATCGATCAATCAGATTGGGAGCACGAAATCAGCGTTTTCTTCCCCCATGTGACCCAGGGGGCAAATTAATACCGCAAGGAAATATCATGTGAATGATTAAACACATTGATTAAGCAGTGAGATAATATTTAATTAAGGTAGCTCGTTAGTATTCCTCGCGCAGAGCCATTAACGGGTCATTAACACAATTAATTCATTAAGCACCCTCTAACTACCAAAAGGAATTTACTCTCTAATGAGAACATGTTTTTAAGTTAATTAGGTAATACTTGCTTCTGGAGATGTCCTGTGTGCTGAATTTAATGTGTAGCACAATCACTGCCAGAAGTTTCTGAATGTCCCGGTCAAGGATGCAGTCACATACATGCATCTTAATCCAAGATTAACACACGCTAGAGGTTAAAATGATGAAATGCAGCACCTGCTTTACCCTCATATGTATGCAATGTATATGTGTTTTTATACATGCATGTATATATTTATATATTAACAAATATATATTACAAAATAGCCGGTAGCATCGGGCACAATCGGGCAAAAAGCAAGACTTGGGGCAATATATTATATATACTATGAATCTATTAAGGGTGTTAAGGGTTACAGGAGCAAAAGAGAGAGGGCAGAAGGTATCCTCGAAAGAATCACTGTCCCTTATATTTATGCCCCTACTATGTATGACTAAATCCATACCAGGTTACTTCCTACCTATAAATCACACTCAATCACATCCTACAGCACTACTACTTCTCAGAAGGCCCCTTTTCTTCCCTTTGAAAGGTGGCAATCCCTTTCAAACCCCAGCCTGTATGGTCTTTACTAGCCCCCTTGACATGAGGGAACTTTGTGATCTATTTATAAGGGGGTGTCTGGGTGTGGGTGCAGGGAGTATAGGGGGTGAGGAGGGGGGGGGGGTGTAATGGTGGGGAAAAAAAGGCGTCAGATAAAGCCGCTCCTGGCGTGATCAGGGGTGAGCTCCCCCGGTGCGCTCCCCCCCCAGCTCCTGTAGCGTGAACAATCCTCTCTCTCTTGCCGTGATCATCCGGCGGAGAGGGGTAAAACCCACTTGCATAAATAAAATTAGTTACCTCCCCCCCCTCCCAGCCCTGTTCCCCTCTCCCTGTTTCCCCCCCCCCCCCCCCCCCCTTCAGCCCTGCCTGTCTGTGGCCGGGATGTATTTAATCACGTGGGGGCCAATGGGATGGCGGCGTTTTTCTGCTGGAATAATCAGAGAGCCTCCATGTGGCCCTGGTCATGTGTATTAATCCTGCTTTTCTTATGGCTGGCCTTATCAGCTCCCAAAGCCCGGCTCTCATGGGAGCCCGGCTGCTGTCTCAACGCCCCGTAATCTGCCCTGAGAAATTGTTAACAGGATGTAAACGCGTCCAGGGATGATATATGGCTCCTTGTATAACATATATGTTATTGTTAAGCATTTTGCATGCGAGGCACCGAGATTATGCACATAGAGAATGGGATAGATGGTGGTTATTGATTGATGGAATAACAAATGTCGAATATCGTTTTAGATGCAAATGATCAAACAGGGGTTAGAGGAGTTATCTGTTGGGTTTTTTTTTTTTTATGCTCCTGGTGGAATATGGACCGAGGAAGAAATACTGGAGGGATTGCGGGACTTATCTCTGGCAGCCATTTTGGTTTAATGGAATGTAGAGCTGGCGAGGCGGCGAGATTATGTCCCGCCATCAAGATTATTTCTCGCCAGAGAAATGAGTGAGGATGTGTACACGTTTGACGCGACGGCGGTTTTGCGGACCGCGTTGTATTCACACTGTATTTACACAGAAGTGATGTGAGTCAGGATTCGTTTGTTCATCCTGAGGTGTCATCTGCAATTAGCGTTTAGGAGGCTAAGAGAAGTTTGTTTTGGTATCAGGGAGATTTTCTTCAGTCTGCTGCTTTGACATCTTTTGACAAAAGGAATCCGGTACTGTCAATTTCTGCCAGGAGCCGATATGAATCAAGGTCAATTTCATTTTGATGCATTACTATTTTGATGCGCAATGTGTTTCATCTTTGTGCTGTGACAAGAAAAAAGAGCTCATCATTGATATGCAAAGAGGCTGTTCTCGCAAAGCTGTCAAGGATTGCATAAAAAGTGAAAAAAATAAGCATATGG
>JAOPHQ010005058.1:0-17758 GCA_030340625.1 Merluccius polli
GAAAAGTTGTGCTATTTGCGACTCTACGTCGAAGGGCGTGGCCGTGGCGTACCGTCAAAGTTGGCCATTTTTAATTCAGTGGTATTTTTTTCCCATGTTTGGGAACTAACTCCTCCCAGGGATTTTATTTGTTCTGCTTTAAAATTTGTCAGTACAGTCAGAAGATGGTGCTGAACAAACATTGTGCTCCTTGCGACTCTACGTCAAAGGGCGTGGCCGTGGCGTTCCGTCAAAGTTGGTTCTGTGGTCTTTTTTTCCAATGTTTGTGACCAAACTCCCCCCAGAGAATTTGTTTGTTCTGCTTCAAAATCCAACAGTGCAATCAGAACATGGTGCTAAACAAAGCTTGTGATATTTGCGACTCTACGTCAAAGGGCGTGTCCATGGCGTGCCGTCAAAGTTGGCCATTTTGAATTCAGTGGTCTTTTTTTCCCAATGTTTGTGAACAAACAACCCCCAGGGAATTTGTTTGTTCTGCTTCAAAATCCATCAGTGCAATCACAACATGGTGCTAAACAAAGCTTATGATATTTGCGACTCTACGTCAAAGGGCGTGTCCATGGCGTGCCGTCAAAGTTGGCCACTTTGAATGGAATGTCAAACTGATGCGATTTGTGCCATTCCCTGACCCTAATGTTAGCTACTACCAGTCTCCCTGTGAACGCCCCGGTCTACCGCACACTGCATGGACCGCGTCGGACGCCAACCTGTCGCGACACTATCCACGACACGCCCCGACGGACTCGGCGAGGTCCCGCACACAGCTCCTTGGAGCTTTAATTATTATTATTATTATTATTTCGGGGAACTTTGCCGGCGATTTGCACCATCTCAACATAAACATTTGACTGTTTTTATTTGGCAAAGTTGTCGGGGCTGGTGAAAAATTATATATTCTATGCGTCACGTTCATGTCGCACACTTGGAAGACCACTAGGTGGCGCTCTTTTGAGCAAAACCGTAACGCCCATAACTCCGCCATACTTTGTCGCACATTCAAAAACCTTATATCCATACATGCAGAAATTAGTTCTGCACCTCACCACGTCGGCGACTCCTATCTCCGCCCGAATAGTTTTTTCGCTAGAGCGCAAAAACGCGAAAATAAAATTTTTCACGTGCAATACGTGCGCTTACCTTTGATTCGCACGAAACTTCACACGTAACATCTCCAGACTGTCCCATGAACAAAAGTAATTGGAAGTATTTTGATATTTCAAAAAATAAGCGCCCTATAAATATTTTAATTTATGTAAATTTGACGTCAAAAAAGCAAGTGGACCATTTCTCCACTTTGGTATGTTTGTTCGACACCAAACTTTAGTCAATAGTTCCATATACCTCCATTAACCATCTAACAAATTTTCAGACCATCGCCACTAGGTGGCGCTCTTTAAAATTAAGAAGTTTATATCTCCACATCGGCAAGTGCGATTTAAACGAAACTTGGTAGGATGGTAGCACATGGCTCCCTGAGGCTTACGTTAAAAGGAGAAAAAAATTCCGCCACTAGGTGGCGCTCTAATGTCAGCATAAATCACTGTACAAAGACCGTAATAGTTATGAATATGAAATTCACAGGACATGTGTAGACTAGTGCCCGGAGCTCAGGTACCAAAAATCATGTTTGTCGTGGTTGTAGCGCCCCCTACAGGAATTTTAAAAAGCAGCCCCGACACCCCGTTTCACGGATATTAATGAAACTCGGTAGGCCCATGTAACAGTCCAGGACCTACAAAAAAGCCTCTTGGACCCATACCCCAAAACCCACCGGAAGTCAGATATTTTCATTTCAATTTTTGACATTTTTCAATTTTCGCCTCCTATTTCAACGAACTCCTCCCAGAGGATTTGTCGCCTGGGCTTCAAATCTTTTTTATACGTTCAGGAGGTGGAACTTGAGAAAAGTTGTGCTATTTGCGACTCTCCGTCAAAGGGCGTGGCCGTGGCGGGCCGTCAAAGTAGGCCATATTCAATTCCGTGATCTTTTTTGCCGTTGTATTTGAACAAACTCCTCCCAGGGGAGTTGTCGCTTGGGCTTCAAAATTCTTTAGTTCACTCACAAGATGGTACTTGAGAAAAGTTGTGCTAATTGCGACTCTACATCGAAGGGCGTGGCCGTGGCATGCCGTCAAAGTTGGCCATTTTTTATTCAGTGGTATTTTTTTCCCATGTTTGGGAACTAACTCCTCCCAGGGATTTTATTTGTTCTGCTTTAAAATTTGTCAGTACAGTCAGAAGATGGTGCTGAACAAACATTGTTCTCCTTGCGACTCTACGTCAAAGGGCGTGGCCGTGGCGTTCCGTCAAAGTTGGTTCTGTGGTCTTTTTTCCCAATGTTTGTGAACAAACTCCCCCCAGGGAATTTGTTTGTTCTGCTTCAAAATCCATCAGTACAGTCAGAAGATGGTGCCGAACAAACATTGTGCTCTTTGCGACTCTACGTCAAAGGGCGTGTCCGTGGCGTATCGTCAAAGTTGGCCACTTTGAATGGAATGTCAAACTGATGCGATTTGTGCCATTCCCTGACCCTAATGTTAGCTACTACGCGTCTCCCTGTGAACGCCCCGGTCTACCGCACACTGCATGGACCGCGTCGGACGCCAACCTGTCGCGACACTATCCACGACACGCCCCGACGGACTCGGCGAGGTCCCGCACACAGCTCCTTGGAGCTTTAATTAGGGACCGAGCCAGTGAAACTGGAAGGTCCCTATTGAAATTGCTTCGTTTATTATTATTATTATTATTATTATTTCGGGGAACTTTGCCGGCGATTTGCACCATCTCAACATAAACATTTGACTGTTTTTATTTGGCAACGTTGTCGGGGCTGGTGAAAAATTATATATTCTATGCGTCACGTTCATGTCGCACACTTGGAAAACCACTAGGTGGCGCTATTCTGAGCAAAACCGTAACGCTCATAACTCCGCCATACTTTGTCGCACATTCAAAAACCTGATATCAATACATGCAGAAATTAGTGCTGCACCTCCCCACGTCGGCCACTCCTATCTCCGCCCGAATAGTTTTTTCGCTAGAGCGCAAAAACACAAAAATTAATTTTTTCAAGTGCAATAAGTACGCTTGTCTCTGATTCGCACGAAACTTCACACGTAACATCTCCAGACTGTCCCATGAACAAAAGTAATTGGAAGTATTTTGATATTTCAAAAAATAAGCGCGCTATAAATATTTTAATTTATGTAAATTTTACGTCAAAAAAGCAAGTGGACCATTTCTCCACTTTGGTATGTTTGTTCGACACCAAACTTTAGTCAATAGTTCCTTATCCCTCCATAAAGCATCGTACAAATTTTCAGACCATCGCCACTAGGTGGCGCTCTTTAAAATTAAGAAGTTTATATCTCCACATCGGCAAGTGCGATTTCAACGAAACTTGGTACGATGATAGCACATGGCTCCCTGAGGCTTACGTTAAAAGGAGAAAAAAATTCCGCCACTAGGTGGCGCTCTAATGTCAGCATAAATCACTGTACAAAGACCGTAATAGTTATGAATATAAAATTCACAGGACATGTGTAGACTCGTGCCCGGAGCTCACATACCAAAAATCGTGTTTGTCGTGATTGTAGCGCCCCCTACAGGGAATTAAAAAAACAGCCCCGACACCACGTTTCACGAAAATGTATGAAACTCGGTAGGCACATGTATTGGTCCAAGACCTACAAAAAAGCCTCTTGGACCCATACCCCAAAACCCACCGGAAGTCAGATATTTTAATTTCAATTTTTGACATTTTTCAATTTTCGCCTCCTATTTCAACAAACTCCTCCCAGAGGATTTGTCGCCTGGGCTTCAAATTTTTTTTATCCATTCAGGAGGTGGAACTTGAGAAAAGTTGTGCTATTTGCGACTCTACGTCGAAGGGCGTGGCCGTGGCGGGCCGTCAAAGTAGGCCATATTCAATTCCGTGATATTTTTTGCCGTTGTATTTGAACGAACTCCTCCCAGGGGAGTTGTCGCTTGGGCTTCAAAATTCTTCGGTACACTCATAAGATGTAACTTGAGAAAAGTTGTGCTATTTGGGACTCTACGTCGAAGGGCGTGGCCGTGGCATACCGTCAAAGTAGGCCATATTCAATAATGTCGTCTTTTTTGCCGTTGTATTTTAACAAACTCCTCCCAGGGGAGTTGTCGCTTGGGCTTCAAAATTCTTCGGTACACTCATAAGATGTAACTTGAGAAAAGTTGTGCTATTTGGGACTCTACGTCGAAGGGCGTGGCCGTGGCATACCGTCAAAGTAGGCCATATTCAATAATGTCGTCTTTTTTGCCGTTGTATTTTAACAAACTCCTCCCAGGGGAGTTGTCGCTTGGGCTTCAAAATTCTTCGGTACACTCATAAGATGTAACTTGAGAAAAATTGTGCTATTTGGGACTCTACGTCGAAGGGCGTGGCCGTGGGCATACCGTCAAAGTAGGCCATATTCAATAATGTCGTCTTTTTTGCCGTTGTTTTTTAACAAACTCCTCCCAGGGGAGTTGTCGCTTGGGCTTCAAAATTCTTCTGTACACTCACAAGATGTAACTTGAGACAAGTTGTGCTATCTGCGACTCTATGTCAAAGGGCGTGGCCGTGGCGTCATGTCAAAGTTGGCCATTTTGAATTCAGTCGTCTTTTTTCCCATTGTGTGTGAACTAACATCTCCCTTGCCCTTTCTGCTTCAAAATGTGACACTATAGTCAGAAGATGGTTCTGCTCTTTGTGATTTTACATCAAAGGCCGTGGTTGTGGCTTGTCGTCAAAGTAGCCATTTTTAATCGACTGTCAACTGTGATGCAGTTTTTTACCATTCCCTAACTCTAATGTTATGTACAACGAGTCTCCCTGTGCATATTAAATGTTTGCAAATCACAAAATTACACAATAAAACTAAAATTCAACATTAAAAATGTAAAAACAATTCTAATAACTACATCAATAACTAAACAATTCCTATTTAATGTTAACATGATAGACAGCTACAGTTTTTAATGTTGTCATTTAGTTATATGTGGTCTTACATGTAAATGCCAAAACTATCAGCAGGACACCACAGGGAATCGAACCCCATCCCAGTAAACTAGGAGTACCATTACTAGTGTCTTTTTTTGGTTTTTGACATCACATGAAAGGTTAAGCCAATCATAGACCACTATGTGTTGTAATAATAATTTTACAGTCATAGACCACTATGTGTTGTAATATTATCTTATGTGTTGTAATAAGATGTTTAGAGTCATAGACCTACTATGTGTTGTAATGTTATCTTATGTGTTGTAATAACATGTTTACAGTCATAGACCACTATGTGTAGTAATATTATGTAAAAAAAAACAACAAAAAAACATGTATACAAAAAATACATGGAAAAAACACACAAAAATATTTACACAATTCATAAAAATTAAAAATAAACAAACAATATAAAAAAATAAATATATATATATATACAATACAAAATTCTAATAACAACAACATTACTAAAACATGCATGTTCAATGTTAGCATGATAGACAGAAGATATTCCACTTGTCCTTATTCCTGTTCCAAACTCGCTGTAAATGAACATAGAATCCCTTCATGGTCACTGAAATATGTGGGCAAGACAACAGACTGTACATCATAATGTGTTGTTTTGACATACACATGATCAATTAATGTGCCTTTTTCTGTTGTTGCTTGTTTGACAATTTGGATAAAGCCTTTGTCAGTCATTAATTTGCTGATACTTGATGATTTCAATATGTTGTCATTGAAATCTCCCATGACAGCAACTGTGGTACTTTGGTCAATTAGCCAATCAACTAAGTTTTCTAGGTTTTCTTTAAACAAAGTTATGGTGTAAGATGGTGGTCGATAAAGAACTGCAATTAATATATTGTATGTAGTGCAGTTGTAAACCAAACATTCTAAATTTACATGTGGTACCTTGATAATACTGTATGCCAAATTGTCTGCACTATAAATGCCAACTCCACCATGTTGTTGGTCTTGAATTTCTTTGAATAAAGGGTTGCTGCTATTGTATGACAAACTCCTTGGATGATTGTGAAAAGCATAACCATCCATTTTTACAGTTTCCAATGAGGACACTGCAGGCAGCCATGTTTCAGTAACAGCAATACAGTTAAGCTGCAGATGCTGTGTACACAAAGCCAAATCAGTTACATGTTGAGTCAAATTTTGCACATTCATCAAAAACACATTAAAAGATGTTGCAGTAGAATTACAACCTGTATCATTTGTGACCAAGAAGGGAGGCATGGTTGCAATTGCAGCTTGAATGTTGTCTTTGCAATATATGGCTTTCTCGTGAAAATCCTGAATAACTAAACCAGACAAACTTCTAACTCGACTTAAAGCCACATATGCTTGACCAGCTGCAAAGATTTTCTTTAGCGAAACTACCGCTTTATCTACTGTAAGTCCTTGGACTTTATGGACTGTACAAGCCCAGGCAAGCTTGAGCGGAAATTGGCGGCGCAATCCACCATGTTTTGTTACCCTTTCTTCTTCTGCTTCAATGCCCGTGGAACCCATTTCAACTGCGGCAGCAAATGCAGAGCAACTCCTCCTTTTAGTTCCCACTTGATCTTCATCAAACTTTACATAAATCATTTTCGGGAACTTGTCATCGTTATCTGGATAAACTACATGTGTGACTGTGCCGCACACACCGTTCACTAAACCATCATCCACATCCAGATTTTTTAACAGCATTACACGGGCACCTACCCCCAAAACCAGTGTCTGATCCAGAGACGTATTGTTTGTGTGGGTATGATGTCCTTCCTTCAACACAAGCTTGCCTGTTGTTTTACTGTTTACAAAATCTTTGGCCTCAATCTGAACATAGTCAGGACAACTCTTGAATAACTGTTGAATGTTATGGCAACTTACTTGTTTATTGGTTGGGAAAATATGTAAATCTGAGCTGTCTTCACCGGTTTCACAATGCTGTAATAATTGTATGTCTGAATCTAGCATGGGGTTCCCTTTTGAACGACATCTAATCCTATTCAACAACTCTGCAAACACAACATCTTTTTGTCGGACAATCGTTTTCAGTTCAACAATCTGAAACTGTGTCCACAAGCCTACACTATCGTCATCTAAATACAACGGTTTCCCTTTTACTGGAGGCAACTGATAAAAATCTCCAACTGCAATTACGCTAACATTTCCAAATGGGGAATAGTCGCCACACTGTTTAATTTGTCTTAAACGTCCATGGATGTAGGCCAATAGTTTATGATCAACCATGGAGATTTCATCAATTATCACTATCTGCAAGTTACTATATTTGGCACGCAAAGAATTGAGCTTTTCCTCACCCAGTGGCGTGTAAGGCAAGCGTACATCTTTACCAATGGCAAATGAACTGTGAATAGTACCTGCACGTAAATTGTGTGCAGCTATCCCCGTAGGAGCAGTTAGCAAAACAGAAATGTCATCCGGATTGTGACACCCTCTCGACAACAACCTCATTGCCTCATATTGGATAGCCTTGATTAAGTGGCTCTTACCTGTCCCTGCACCACCTGTAACAAAAACGCGCAACGGAGCTATTTTTTCACCATTAACTTTACTTAAACACCACTGTCTAATCTGGTAAAAGATAGCGAGCTGTGTGTCATTAAGGGATCTAATTAAGGCCAAGCCATCACTTCTACACAGGACATTCTGTCTTTTCTCTAAATGAGAAACCTGCCTATTGCTAACCGCTAAATCCGGAATACCTTCTACTGGCTCATCTAAAGGTTGTTCATTGTCGTTACGTTCCTCCAAACACTGGAGACGCTCCTGTTCTTGCTCTGGGCAGAGCTCACACCAGGCGTCTTCCAGAACTGCCCCAGGGTCCACCGAATTTTGGATATTATCCAGTTCATCACCATTAATTTCAAATCTGCTGCGATTTGTATCCACAATTGACTTAACTGAATGCAGTCCATCATTTAACCCCACGTGACCATGACTATAGAACTGTTCAAACGTTTCGTAACCTGGTGGTTTCAGGTGCATGTCTGTGCGAAATGGTAAAAACAACTGCATAATACTCTGGTGAAACAACTCTGGATTCTTGGTTTCTGAAAAGCGCACATAACGAACAACTGCAGGTTCAGAACGTGTTCTTTTCAAAATGAAGCCACAATTGTTCTGTAGTTCTACCCTGTTGACAGACATCTCGGATTTGCTCAAAACACGGTACTCTGAAGCAAAAGTTGCCATACACATATCGTTAAAGGTACCATCTCTTGGCCTATTCTTATATCTGTCAACAGAACTAGTCATCCACATATCTTCTGTGGTAAGATCATCTGATGATGCTTTCTGTTTTAACACGGATAATGGCAAACTCATTTTAACATTATTATCTCCGACAGGAACAAAAACTACTTTCCTAGAACACTCCTTCAGATGCATGCCAGTCAACCTGTAGACAGCCTCTTGTGCACACAAATCCCGATTGTGTAAATACACACTTCCTAAACTCTTTAGTGCGTCTTTAGCACTGCTACTTTTGTCCTTAGCTACTTCCCTCTGTGCATTTGCTAATAACAGTCCCATCTCGCGCTCTGCTTTTGAAATGTAGGAAATAATGTACACTACACAAGCATACGCGTCAACAACATATTGGATATCAATATTCGCATTCCAACATTTTAAAAGTGGTTTACTGTATTGATTAATCCAAACCTCATTAGCTTGCCTTCTTAAAACAACGTGCGTCTTCTTAGCAGAAACATTGTAAGCCCTCTCGAATCTCCTTTGATTTATTTTTAAATGACTAAACAACTGCTCTACACTGTCAAAACTGGCATTGTCATCTGAAAGGGCATCTTTAATTTTTGTCAGGATGCTATTTGCAATTTGTTTTTCTAGTATTTTGTTCTTCTTCCTAAGTTTGCATGCACAATCTGCCAATTGGTCTGCTCCATCCATCTGACATGTGCATGCCTTATCCCCCTCCTGGTCTTCAAAAGGACGAGATATAAAAGTTCTCGCAGACGGTGGCTTAGGAAAATTAAAACGGCAAACAGTGTTGTTTTTCTTGCATGTTTTGGAATGCCGTTTGGAATGCTTCTGCACAGATGAAACTATGTCCAATAGTGTGTCATCTTCTGCAGGTAATTCGCATGTAACGTATTTATCAATAAACTGAATTACCTCTTCATCAGTATTTTTATCAATTATCGGTGCATTTTCTATCCAAAACAGGCAGTGAACATGTGGTGAACCACGCTGCTGGAATTCAACCCTATAGAAATAATCTTTTATTTTGCCAATAGGATTAGATGGAGACATTAAAACCTCTTTCAAAAAACAATGCCAGCGAAAATCAAACATCCTCGCTGCAGTAACAGGATTACGCCGCAAAAGATCACATCTATCTGCCCACTCGAGCTGTTCGGCTGTCTCTGTCCTACCTTCCTGTTTCAATATGCTACTCAAAAGATTCTTCCACCGCAAATCAGCAGAAGAAAAAGAACAAAACCACGTCGGGACCCCCAGCTGACGAACACAAGCTAACAAATCACGCTGCACGCCCTGCCAAAAAGATGGGGTACCTCTAATAGGTTTGAGAAAGCGATACCCATCATCAAACTGCAGAAACTGCTTAAACTGTTCTTCATCATTTAATAGATTTGACGATATCTTTTTAAATTGACCCCCTTTTCCCTTCCGCAATGCTATTGACACATTTGACACAACCTGTTGAACCTCAGACATGTACTGAGCATAGAAGATATAGTCAACATTTTGTGCAAATCTACCATCAGCATGTAAAATACGATTATTAAAATACCGGCACAAAGTCAAGCGATGAGATCTGCTATCATGGTATGTCCCAGATCCGGTGGGAAACATCCCTGGGAAACACTTTGCTTCATTTGAATGATCAGACAACATCTTGACAGGAGTGTTGCCTTCTCCTGGAGCTAAATTTAATACGTTATCAAAATATTGATCAAGTGCTTCTTGACCAATGTCAACAGGCATAAGACAAGTGTCCTGAAACATACAATGTTGTTGTCTGTCATGCAAAAGCTCATCTTCCTCAGCAGCAACAACAGCATTACTGTCATCATTACCATCTACTGCTATACTATCCTGCTCTGCCACACTCTCTTGTTCCCTACAAAAGCCATTTAACCACGCTTCATTAAATTCTACATCCTTATAATGTACATTAGTCCGTTTCAAATACTGCAATGCTTGTTTGATGCGCATACTATCCACATACTGATACTCATAATGCCCTTTGTATGTGAGCTTGCGTTTCAGTTTTACAGGTATCAAAGATTCGTCCATGTCTGAACGCGGCAGCAAATTGCTCGTCTGTACAATATTAGCAGGAACACACGTTACAGGCCCATGGACGCCATTTTGCCCACCTTTAGGCAACGCCAACAGCTTCATGAACGGAATATGCAGCGCAATTAAATGTTGCTCTAAACTATTCAAGCATGCCAATTCTGGTGGAATAGAAGATGTTGCCAAATTATTTAAAGCAGATTCAGGAGGCATTGTACCCCTACTAATTTTACCGTGACAGGTGAAACAAATCCACAACTGACCCCTAGCTGTATCTAACCACTGACAAGGCAATACACAATCTGTACTACATTTATGCAAATATTCTTCACTAATACATTTACTTGCAATTAAACCTATTTCTTTTCTTTTACTATAATCCTCCATGCTACAACATAAAACTTGAGTTCTAAACAGCTTTCTGAAACACACACAACAGACAAAATCCGGGCCATCATTTACTTTAGCCACAAACTGCTGCATAACTACATCAAACTCCGTCAATGTTGCTTTTATATGTTGCCTCTTTAATTTGATATGTGCAATAACACGCTGCCTATACTGGCGATTTCCATGATATTTCTTTCTACTCATGGATTTCACATTCAGCCTGTGAGACTTATTGTTACGATATTTAACTTTACTAATTTCTTTTACTCTAACCCTGTGGGACTTATTTTTACGATATTTAGTTTTACTCATTTCCTTTACTTTGTCCCTGTGGGACCTATTTGTACGATATTTAATTTGACTCATTACCTTTACTTTGTCCCTGTGAGACTTATTTTTACGATATTTAATTTCACTCACTTCTTTTACTCTGTCTCTGTGAGACTTATTTGTACGATATTTAGTTTTACTCATTTCCTTCAATTTCTCCTTGTAATACATTTTCCCCTGATAATCGATTTTTCTCTTTTCTAGCAAATGTTCCCTGTTTCCATGATAATTTATTTTATTTTGTAACTTTTTCCTTAACAAATGCTTAGACGGAGACAACTTACTTGGGGATTGGGCTTCTACAGATAATGTATTACAACGCAGTTTTATTACATTTGGTTCAATAATGTCTACTTCAGCTTCACATATTGAGGATGCAACTGAAGTCAAATTGTCTGCATAAACACTACGATTTCTAAAGTTGTACCTATCCACTTTGCAATACCCATAGCAACACTGCATGTTTGGCTGCTGAACACAAACAACAGTCTCATAATGGTTACCATTACAATTCTCTAAATAAATTGCCTGATATGACAACGGCCTGTCCTTACAACTATATTCAAGCCAGCGACCGTCACAGTAAGTGAATATACTTACTCCAAAAAATTCTGCTGCTGCTTGAATCTCTACTTCAGTGGCCCAACTACCGACGTAGGCCATTTTTGACTTTGTGAGATATTCCTCCATTGAAGAATATTCAGCTCTAAAAATACCACCATTGACTTTCAAATGCTTTACTATAGCAAGTCTAATTTTTCTGTGATGCTTCTGTGTACCACACACAGCATGACTAACTGCTCTAAAGAAACAGTTACCATCACCAATTATTTTGTCCTTCAGACAAGGAGCACCCAACACACCAACTTCTGTACTAAGTGGATTTACTTTCTCAGACTCAACATTTAACTGTTTGCACAAAGTTTCTACAACTTCCCCACAAAGCGGTTTGAACTGGAGCCCTTTACTCACAACATCAGCAACAAAAACAACATCTGAATTAACCTCAGCATAATCGCTGGTTTTTAACTTCTTTGATGAAGACATGCTCCTTGGACTTTTACGCTTAACACTTGTACTAGGCTGATCCTTACTTGTACTTGGCTGAACAGGTACATTACAACCGAACTGACTTCCCCTGCTTTCTACAACTTTTGCACTGGAAAACACATGACTGGGTGAACCTGGACATCTGTGCATTACACAAACACCAGCAATCTCAAACGGTTTGTTTTTAAAATTAGCTGCATATTTGCAGATGTGAGCAAATACATCATCCAGACAAGTGAAGTACACAACAACACTCTGCCCTTCGTCATCCAACATCCCATCCACACTGCGTGCATGCGAATCAACCAGAGCAAAATGGCCACCGTGACCAATGATTGCACATGTAGTACCACACACTGTCAGCAAACATGTGTGATATTTACCAAACATCTTAACTAATCCAGATCTAAGACTAGTTGTTAAACCACTATCAATCAAATCACCTGACACTACATCAATATCTCCAGAAACGTACTCCCCATACTCAAAGTCCAATGTCTGTCCATCAATAACAGACTTCAGGGGCAAATCTAAAACACAAAGATGTTTAGACTGTTTAGACTGCTTCCTGTTCACATTGCTGTCTGCTGTTATCTCATTATACAGCTTATCCCCCAAAACTAAAACTTTGTCCAGATTGTCAGTCTGCCATGAAAACACGCTATCAATGGAGTGTTTTGCAAGAGCTACCAAACTGATAGCCATACATTGAGCTCCAGCGTGTTGAAACCGACGGCTATCCCCCTGATGGAACGATCCCCTGACAGAACTAACATTACTCTGTGAACTACCACCCTCAACTACAGCTGCACTTGCAACTGTGACATCAACATCTACATCTATCAGCAATGTAGCACTGTCAATGTCAGGACCAACTAAACCTGCCTTCACAGACAAGCTGCTAATAGCATACCACTCTGCACCCAAAGACCTCCCTAGATCACTGATATGATACATCATATCCAACACGGATGTGTTGAAAACAGCTACAGGCCGACCAACGTGGGAAGCAAACCCAGATGCATCACGAGTACCACAATCAACTAACACAATGTAGTCATTGTGCTGAATAATCACACTAAAGGCACTGTGGAGGTTCAAGAGACACATTCCATCACTCATCAAATGTTCCTGCACTTTTTCAAGTAACGCAGACTCGTCCAAGCCAAAACCTCCGTACACCGATGGACCAATACCAACATCCCACTTCTGGCCAAAAACACTGTGCTGTTTAAAGAACTCACACAGCTCATTTTCAAAGCCACTACTCCTATTTGGTTTAGCTACAAAACTAGCGACCTTGGTACCTTCAGAACAAATTTTATCAACATCTCTCCCTTTCCATGTACACACAGGAGAAATGACATGTTTAAGTGCCGCAACAACACTGCACGCAATAGATACATCAGGAGTTGACGGCGCAACCATTCCACCAGTACAAGAAACATCAGCAGTTGACGGCGCAACTCTGACATTAGTACCAGAAACAGCAGCTACTTGCTGTTTTTCTGCACACATGCAAGACTGAGGATTGCCATCACACTTACCTTTGATGAATCCTGATGGGCTCAGAATTGGAGGATCCGACCTGCTGACCATCGCCTCCACCTCCTCCACCACCGCAACCATTCCATCAGTACAAGAAACATCAGCAGTTGACGGCGCAACCATTGCATCAGTACAAGAAACACCAGCAGTTGACGGCGCAACCATTCCATCAGTACAAGAAACACCAGCAGTTGACGGCGCAACCATTCCATCATTACAAGAAACACCAGCAGTTGACGGCGCAACCATTCCATCAGTACAAGAAACACCAGCAGTTGACGGCGCAACCATTCCATCAGTACAAGAAACACCAGCAGTTGACGGCGCAACCATTCCATCAAAACAAGAAACACCAGCAGTTGACGGCGCAACCATTCCATCAGTGCAAGAACCATCAGCAGTTGACGGCGCAACTCTGACAGTACCAGAACCAAAAGCTACACACTTAGCTTTGATGAATCCTGGTGGGCTCAGAATAGGAAGATCCGACCTGCTGACCACCACCTCTCCCACAGCCGTGGTAGACGATGGCTCCAAGGATCTGGTCACAGCAGTTGGAGTTGCATCCACCTACAAACATAATAAAATACATTAACAAAACTGCTATTTTGCATTTGCATAATTGCCAAGTTACTGCAAAGTAAACAAACCATTACGTTATTGGTGTATGCAAATTTAAACTGTACTAATAAGTCATTACATTTATAAAATAAACACAAACCTGGCCCATTGCAAGTCTCCTCCTGCAGGTCACACGCTTCGGTCGCCCTTCCACAATAGGTCTCTGATGTAAGAAATTGAAAACAAACTTTTAGAACAAATATTTCCATTTTTCAAAGGAACAAATACAGTTCTACAAAATCTCACTCAACACATCACATTTTTTATCAAATTACCGGTGAGCCTTGTGGAACAGCTGGGAGGTCAGGGCTCGGAAGACGTGCAGGAACCACAGCATCCATGGCAGCCAACACGGAACTGCTGAACCGGACAGGATTCAGCGGGATGAAGCACTCCCTCAGCACAATCGGACGTCCGTCCACCTGTGAAATACACATAAAAAATACATATTACTCACAATTGCCATTGCCTAAAAACCATGTACATGGATATACATATCTTAACCATCAAAGTATACTACAAACCTCATGCCGAACCACACGTCGCTTGGGTGGAATAGCACGCTGTTCGTCTGACTGGATCCTCTGCAATGACAAATAGCAATACTTTCATGACAATTTGTGCATGGTGAACATATTTCAAGTAAACTGTACACTGCAAATAGTGTGACAAACACAATTTCAATATGCAAATATTACCTTCTTGCCGTTGACCATCTCCATCCACACGTACGGGTCAGAGGGGGCAGGTGAAGGGGGGGAAACAAAGACCTCTCGGGGAGAGGTTTTTGTTTCCCCACGTTCAGCCCTTCCCTCTGACCCCACAACAAACCTCGGGGGGGTCCTGGGAGCTGGCGCTGTCACCTCCAGATGCATGTAGGCGGCCTGCCACAGCAACTGGGTGAGGATGCCCATCCCATCGACATCGCTCAGGTGAACCTGGAGTGTTACAGGAATACATTTACTATGACATAACATAACATAACATTCAACTACAAATAACTGTAAATTAAAGTTCCTCATGTGCACACAGTATAAACTTATAGATACTTACACCATCTCTGACCCACAGATGCCGCTGCCTGAATGGGAAGTGCTCAAGCGTGGAGTATCTAGGAATACCTAGGAAGACAAAATATATATTAAATATTCATATACCTACATACATCATCATCAGCTATTTACAAAATAATACTTTATAATAGTCATTCAAACACTATCTGACAAACAATGATTCTTTAAACGTGTAACTTCAAGTTCTAATTGAAACATACCCAACGACTTGGCCACAGAATGGAACTCCCGGCTCACGTGGTTCTGCAGTTCCGGGGAAACTGTCAGGCGCGGAACGAAATCCAGCACAAACACCTACAACACAATAACACATAATAAAAACTCACTTTTGTTCAAAACGAGATCCCAATCACATACATAAATGTTACAATGTAACACCTCATTTAAGCATTTCATTTACTAAACACACAATAAATAACACAGAGTATAAACAAAGTAACTTACGTTGTGCCAACGCTCACGCGCGCTGATCAGGAGCTTCCGGAACTCCTCTCCGGCCACAGCGGGGGTGCTGCTGGTCGTCAGGTTGTTGCTGGGGGCCAGGATGCACACTGCGTCCGGGGTCCGGGGCAGTGTGGCATGCAGCAACTCCGTCCTAAGATGGCACGCACTAGCCCCTGGGGTTGTCATGATGCCAAAGGAAAGATTTCCCTTTGGCATCATGACATTCCCATCTGCAACAGTGCGCAGATGGGAATCCCCAACGACAAGAACGAACTGGAAAAATAGAAGAACCTATTTAGAAATCACGTTTTGACTAACAACATTTCTTAACACATTCTTAACAAATAAACAATACATTACCTTCTTATCAACGGAATGAGCTGGTACCACCAGTTTGTGTGTCTTCCCAGACACAGAATCAGGGTACTGCCTCGGACGACTGCGGGTCCCCGTACCACGACCTATACACAGACAGACAAAAATTACTCATCAAAAACAAACATTAACCTAATTTACAATTTAACTTCACTGTACACATAGAACTTGATGAAAAATAGACACATCAACTGGCTACATACCTTCAACAAACTCAGGACTCGGTGGTAGATGCTTCACCTCCGCTCGAACTGCCTCTCTCCTCCTAGCAGCCACAGAACGACGAAACGACTTCCCACGTGGCATCTGAAAGCATATATAAACATACATACATACATACATACATACATACATACATACATACATATATACATATACACATATGATTCATTAGTGATGACATTACAACAACACACTTTATGCTCAATGGAAAATTCACATTGTAAACTAATGAAACCTGTAATCACAATTACTACCACACTACAAGTACAGTGAGCTGCCATATGCCACAATACCATGATAAAGAGAGCTGCTGTACACAGATACTAAGCCAAATAAAATCATTAGTTAAATGTACAAGGTGTGATAGGGTGTGGCAATCAGACAATGTACCTTTCATACACAAATTACAACAATGGCCTTTAGTTATGTAAATGGTTGTTTACAGCCAAGTACTCTAACCAGAATTGTTGGCTGAATCACCCATTGAAACAGTTGGTTTCATTATAACTAACCAGGTTAGAGTTATACAGCACAAATAGTACTTACTTACTAGTAGTAGAAATACTAGTACTTACTTACTATTTATGCTGTATAACTCTGACCAGGTTACAGTTATACAGCACAAATAGTAAGTAAGGTAGTTATAATGAAACCAACTGTTTCAATGGGTGATTCAGCCAACAATTCTGGTTACAGTACTTGGCTGTAAACAACCATTTACATAACTAAAGTACCTTTCTTTCATACACAGATTACAACAGTGGCCTTTAGTTATGTAAATGGTTGTTTACAGCCAAGTACTCTAACCAGAGTTTTTGGCTAAATCACCCATTGAAACAGTTGGTTTCATTATAACTACCTTACTTACTATTTGTGCTGTATAACTCTAACCAGAGTTGTTGGCTGAAACACCCATTGAAACAGTTGGTTTCTTTAATTACTACTTTACTTACTATTTGTGCTGTTTACATTACACTTAATCACTTTCCTCAGCTTACTCCTACAAACTCCACATTACTCATTAGTTCAAGGTGTGATAGGGTGTGGCACTCAGACAGATTACCTTTCTTTCATACACAGATTACAACAGTGGCCTTAAGTTATGTAAATGATTGTTTACAGCCAAGTACTCTAACCACAGTTGTTGCCTAAATCACCCATTGAAACAGTTGGTTTCATTATAACTACCTTACTTACTATTGGTGCTGTATAACTCTAACCAGAGTTGTTGGCTGAATCACCCATTGAAACAGTTGGTTTCATTATAACTACCTTACTTACTATTTGTGCTGTATAGCTCTAACCTGGTTAGAGTTATACAGCACAAATAGTAAGTAGTCTAGCTGTTTCAATGGGTGATTCAGCCAACAATTCTGGT
>JAOPHQ010005059.1:0-21192 GCA_030340625.1 Merluccius polli
AGAGAGAGACAGAGAGAGAGAGAGACACAGACAGACAGAGAGAGAGTTAATACTCACTCTGTGCTCCAGTGAGAGAGGCAGCTGGCCTACTAACAGGCACAGCCGACTTATTCCTGTTTGGGTCCGCCCCCTGGGAGCGCACATGGTTTTTGATTGGCTGCCTGGACAGGCAGGAGCCGTCAGTCACTTCAGGCACTTTATGCTCTGTCTGGAAAGTAGAGAGAGAGAGAGAGGGAGCGAGAGAGAGAGATTCACTAAGTTAATTCATTCAAATGAAGCAATAGGGCAGCTGTCGGCCCACCGCAGAAACTAAGAAGAAGGAAGTCGCCGTAGCGGATCCGTTTCCCGTCGGCCTGACAGCAGATAATTACATCTACAGTCTGTTGACGCATGGACGCGGTGCACCAGTTAGACACCGGTATAGGTTAAGATGAGACCCGTCCGTAAGGAAATAGGGGGCAGCATAATGCAGTGGCGAGGAGCCAGGGTGGGGTCCCAGCCGAAAGGTACTGGACCTCCAGTATACCTTCTGGTCCAACTCCTCTGCTTTCCGATTGGCTAATTCCTGGCGGCGCAGTTGGTCCTCGAAGAAGCGGAACTGCTCCGACTCGATCTGCATGCGCCGGAGGGCGGCGACCCGCTGCTTCTCCTCCTCCAATAGCGAGAGCCGGTGTTTCTCCCTGTCCAACGAGGAGAGGTGTGGAGGCGGGTGCTGGACGCGCCCATCCACCACCACCGACTGGCTCTGATGGAGGAGAAGAGTTTCATTTCAAAATGAGTTCCTCTCAGTGGAGGTTCGTGTGCAAATGATAGGGAAATATCGAATTATTTGCAGTACTGGGCGATACGGCCAAAATGTTGTATCCCGACATATTAAATGGTCATTTAATATCTCGATAATGATATATATCATTGTGGAGGGTGTGTGTGTGTGTGTGTGGTTGATGGCTGGTCTACAGCCTCACCTGGCCTGAGTCAGACTGATTGGACTCTGGCTGGGTGGGGCTGCACACCTGGGGTGCAGAGCAATCATGGCACCCAGGATAAACCAGCTATCACCACACACACACACTCAGGGAGAGCCACTGTCATGGCAGCTTGTACCATCGGCTCGGTGAATACCACCTGCCATCTCCAATAAACATATTGAACTAACATCTACCCGTGTCCTGTGTCGGAGGGCCCCAGGAAAAGCCACTTAGGTGGCGTGTGGTCTGGAGCAACCCTGCCACAATCATATATATAACGATATATAGCATGTTTTGCTGGTAATTCAATAAATAAAGTCTCTATAAAATAACCACATGGTAAAACCTATTTTTGTATACTCCTGTGTGAATTAAATACTTGACAAATCAATGAAATGTACTTTCAGTATTTTCTCTTTTTTTCCATCATACTTTACTGTAATGAAGCCTTTCAAATGCAGGAAAAGACTTACGCCATATCACAACATTACAGTATCCAAAATCTAAGACGATACCGAGTCTAATGTCACGATATCGATATAATATCGGTATATTGCCCGGCCCTAATTTGCAGTGTATGTCATAATTGAACGTCAGACGGGAACAGATGATTTCATTTGCCAGAATTATAATTAAAATGTCATTACTACAATTACAATTTGAATTTGGATGGAATAATGAACTCAAAATCAACAGATCCTACAGATGCTGTGTATTCATTCTCAAGGGGCAATGTTGCTGACACACAAAGGGGACACGATACAAAGGCAAACATATAACACAACACAAAATAAAAACAACACACACACACACTAATCCAGCCTAAGATGCACACTTGATTAGATTGAGTGTTACTCAACGTACCATCACCTAAATCCCAGCCATATGACTCCATAATAATAATAATAATAATAATAATAATGGATTTCATTGACACAGCTCTTTTCTCGATACTCAAAGACGCATATGGAAGGACCTTAATACAGCTCCCTGGTATATAATATATCAATATATAATAATTATAATATAATGTATCACTCCATCGCAACAGCTGCGTTCAATTTCCATAAAAAAACACTCACTCACCCACTGAATAATCCCCATTAGTGCTTAACAGCGAATACAACACAACAGCACCTCTGTGGCGTCCGTCTGCTTGGCGAGCGTTTCAGATGCCTCACTAATCTGATTAGCTCACACACACATCCAGCCAATCAGCAGCCTTTATTAACCCGGGGTTAGTAATGGAGGGCTGCTGTCTAGTTTATCAATGGAATCAGGGAAGTCCTAAGTGTACACAAAGTGTGTGTGTGTGTATATAACTGTGCACACAGACACGCCCCCGCGCTGTCTTACAACCCGCGCTGTCTTACAACTGAAACTTTCACGTCTACATGCACCGCCTCCAACACACACCTGTGCTCTCAGGTACTCGGTGTGCTCCTTGTTGTACTTCTCATGGAGCAGCTTCTTCAGCTCGTCCTTACGGGGAAACGCCACGTCCTGAAGCGTCTGTGTGGGTGAGAGTGAGAGTTTGAGTGAGTGAGTGAGTGAGTGGGTGAGTGAATGAGAAAGAGAGAACAGAAGGACAAGATTGGAGAATGAACACTAGGGTTGAGTAGTAATACATTAATAATATCACAATTGTAATCTATAATTCCAGCACAAGTATAACTTATTGCACGGGTATCATTTATACAAAATTGCAATTGAGCCAATGTTCATTATTAACATCTTTTCTCACTTATCAGTTGCCTCGGTGTGAAACATAAATCGATATCTCCAACAGTAGAGGGTAGGGCACTTCTCCTTTTGGACGGAAATACTTGGCAATGCATTGTGGGAAGAGTGAGCCCTCGCTAGACATCAATATGAGTTTAAAAAATAAAAAAAACAGCAGCAGCAACTCTTACCTTCATGATGAGCTGTTTCTCTGGTACACTGCACTGCTGGTAGTCCCTGTGGCTGGGGAGCTTCTCCACAAACAGCCTGCACACACACACACACACACACACCTAATCAATGATTCCTAATGAATTCATGAATAAATAAACAACGACTAAATAATAAATGAATGAATAATAAGCGAATTTAGCAACTTCCTGCCGAACCGCCGAACGGATTTCACTCATTCATTCATATGTATAGTTCCATATACTGTGTTTACTGACGCATTTTGTCGTGGGTAAGTTCTTGTTTTGCCATCGTAGCAATCACTTTTTTTGTCCATCTCCACAGGATTAACAACATCCAAGTGGCGCTTATTTGTAGAGCCGTGTGTACGAGAGAGAGTATGTGGCACAGCGGCGGTGACATTGCTGAATAACCAGCGATTGTGCGTCAGAATTTAACAACAACAACATTTCACAACTAACAACACCGCAACACCAACAGCGCTGTTCAAGCGGTGCATTGGTCCTGAAATGAAAGGGTGACCACACGCCGTCTCGTACAAGAGAATCGCAGCATGAGGAAGCGAGAGCGACATGTCGCCAACATACGCCGACGGCCACATGTGTGCGTATAATCGCTATTGATTGTATGCGTCGATGCTGCTCATGTGTTCACCTTGGCCTCGGATACCTGTGGCTAAATGTAAACATACGAGCCTGGTACGACGGACATGTATGTATTCATGCATCTCTTTATGGAGTTTGAGTTCCTCCTGGGATTGTGTCCTTGATTAAATCCTGTATGATCGGTTTTCCTGATCACACCGTGAGAAACTGAGCTTCGAACTGCTGGTGGTTAGACACATTGAAAGGATGTGTTCACACACACTCAATTTCCAATGATGATGGTGATGATGATGATGAGGGAGAGGATGATTACTGTCATCATTATCATCATATTAAACTAAAAGGTGCTGTAGGTGAGATTGAAGAGCTGTGATTTGTGTCTAATTTGTTAGAGATGGTATAGCCATCCGTCAGCTATTAGTGAGTGAAATGTGCTGAGTGTCTGTTTCGATCTCCCAGCCTCTCTCTCTCTCTCCCTCTCCCTCTCTCTCTCTTCCCATCATCCTCCTCCTCATCACATCATCATCATCACAGTTCATGTCTGAGCGGCGGCGGCTGCGGCGGGGGAAGCCCTTACGTGATGAACTTGTTGTAGAGGACGTAGGCGTTCTCCAGGCTGCCCTCCTCCAGGTAGACGGCCGCCATGCGCTCCATCTCCACGCCGGAGCGCAGGTAGCGGCGCGGGGTGATGTCCTCGTTGACCTCCACGCTGCAGCCCATCTTGGTCAGCGCCCGCACGCGCTCCACCGCCGCCAGGGACACGTCGGTGTAGTCCGGCTCGGCGCTCAGCTTCCTCTGTGGGGGGGGGGGGGGGGGACACAGATCAAAGATGGAGGATTGTCAGATGGATGGATGGATTTAGGAATAGATGGAAGGATGAATGATGATGATGTAACTGTAATACAGGTGGATGGATGTAGAAGTGCATGAAATTCTGCCAGCATAAAGAGTATGCCTCCGTATGAGTATGGCTATGTCTCTATGGACGGATGAACGGATGGCTGTATGTCTGGACATGGATGGATGGACGGATGAATGGACGGCTGTATGTCTGGACATGGATGGATGGACGGATGAACGGACGGCTGTATGTCTGGACATGGATGGACGGACGGATGAATGGACGGCTGTATGTCTGGACATGGATGGATGGACGGATGAATGGACGGCTGTATGTCTGGACATGGACGGATGGACGGATGAATGGACGGCTGTATGTCTGGACATGGACGGATGGACGGATGAACGGACGGCTGTATGTCTGGACATGGACGGATGGAGGGATGAAGGATGGATAAGAACACATGTGGTGTAATGGTAAAGATTGTCAGAGTGGGAAACTCCCAACAACTCAAACCCAGCGCATACTGGTACACACACTCTGAAAACCTAACTCCATCAAGTCGGTTGAATTTCCACTGACGCCGTCATCAAACTTGTCGGCATGGATGTATTGTTAGCTGCTGTTGCTTAGCAACCACTACTGGTGCGCTCACTCGGTCTTGTCAAGCCCTAGGCTGAATCTGAAACTGCATACTAGCACACTATAGTAGGTGAGAAGAGCATGAAGTGTGTCCAAAACATTATTTACATAGTATGCAAAAAGGCAAACACTATTTCGAGGCAAATTTGCAGTGTGCAAACTATGGACACTGCAGTTGCTTGTATACATGAATACGTAGTATGCAGTCTATGTAGTATGCAGTCTATGTAGTATGCAGTCTATGTAGTATGCAGTCTATGTAGTATGCAGTCTATGCAGTATGCAGTCTATATAGTATGCAGTCTATATAGTATGCAGTCTATGTAGTATGCAGTCTATATAGTATGCAGTCTATGTAGTATGCAGTCTATGTAGTATGCAGTCTATGTAGAATGCAGTCTATGTAGTAGTATGCAGTCTATGTAGTATGCAGTCTATGTAGTATGCAGTCTATGTAGTATGCAGTCTATGTAGTATGCAGTCTATGTAGTATGCCATTCTGGAAACAACCCTCGACAAAGGAGCTTATTAATTTCACTTAACTCAATGTTAAGGGGGAACACTGTAATCGTGTTATCTTCTAATAGAGTTGTAATAATTGGTTTCAGAGAAAGGTAACTGAAACTCAGTTTGCATGAACACAGCACTAAAATGAGCATTATCAACAGGAAGTCCCACGCCCAGGTAGAAGCTGGTCGAGTTTTCTGTTCCTCAAGATCACCGGGAAAAAAAAGCGGTTTATGCAATAATAACCCAAGTACATACAGTAGCCCAACATAGAGCTACAGCATTGATCAAGTTTGTTGAAATCAATCTGCAGAACGGTAAAGGTTTATTCTACCGGTGATTGTAAGAGAGCTCTTCTTACCGAGCAAAAAGGGCGAAACATATTTTGTGTGTACTATCTTTAACTTTATCTGGGCAACACGCAGCTCACAAATGTTGCCCAGGGTGCAGCTTTCTTTCCAAGTCATACTATGATTCATGTGTGCAAAGAGAGAGAGGAGCTAGAAGGTGTGCTGCTGCTCAGCTGTGACCTGCGGCTCACTCTGCTAAAAGCTCGAGCCTGTCTGTCTTCACCGGGAGATGACTGCTCCTCTGTTCCCCTCGCCTGTGTGTGTGTGTGTGTGTGTGTGTGTGTGTGTGTGTGTGTGTGTGTGTGTGTGTGTGTGTGTGTGTGTGTGTGTGTGTGTGTGTGTGTGTGTGTGTGTGTGTGTGAGTCCTGTCTTCTATTCAGGAGGAGAGGGGGACAAAAAAAAAAAGAGAGATCCGCTCCCCCACCACCTCCTCCTCCTTCCACATCTCATCTCGTCAGGATGGAGAGAATGGAGATGAATGCAGAAATGGTTGAGGTGGAGGAGGGGTAGGGGGGGGGGGGGGGTGAATCAATGAATGGATGAATGAATGGATGCAAGGATAGAGGGGTGAAAGGGGGGAGGTTATAAGTGGTTGGATGAAAGGCAGATAGACGGATGCACGGCTGTAAAGGTGCTCACAGCTCACAGAAACACACACACACACACACACACATTAACTAGCATTGACTTCCTTAACTCTCTGCAAGCATTAGGCAAGAAGAGATATCCTCAATATCCGCAGGACACTTCAGGTCAACACACCTTTCCCTTCGTCTCCGTCTCTCGCCCACTCAATCACTCATTCACTCATTCACAAGTCTTGACATTAACTGCGCTGTGCTGTTGGACCCCATTGTTGTAGCGCTGTACTTCAGCCACGGGGGGCCGGAAACACTTTGATACGCACTCTGCTCTGCCAGCCCACACTGGAGACCAGCGTGAAGCAACGCCACCGCTCACTTTGCACCGTTCACTTTGCACTGTTAACTTTCACTGTTCACTTTGCACTGTTCACTTCAATCTTTTTCACCTATTTTGTGTATTCTTTTGTATATTTCCTTTTGTATATTGCAGTGTGCACCGCCTGGGAGTTTGACGCAGCAACATTTCACTATATGTATGTATATGTGACGAATAAAATCTCTCGAATCTTGAAGCAAAACCCGGAATTACAATTCGATATTTAAAGGTTAATAATGACCTTTATATTTTCACATACTGAAATGTTGTTTACTGCAATAATTCATATACATAAAACACACACACACACACACACACACACACTTCATCTTTTAACCCAGATAGCATTTTCACACAACACACTGTTTCCACACTGTTGCTGGTGTGTGTGTGATACATATTGACCGGTGGCCCCATGGTGGTATTGTGTTACTGTTGTGTTATGTTGTGTTACTGTTGTGTTGTGTTACTGTCATGTTATTGTTGTGTTGTGTTACTGTTAACGTTGGGTTACTGCTGTGATGTGTTCTGTTACTGTTACTGTTGTGTTACTGTTGTGATGTTGTGTTACTGTTACTGATGTGTTACTGTTACTGATGTGTTAGTTATGTTGTGTTACTGTTGTGATGTTTTGTGTTGAGTTGTTATGTGTTGTGTTACTGTTGTGTTGTTTTGTGTTGTGTTACTGTTGTTACTGTTGTGTTACTGTTGTGTTGCTTTGTGCTGAGTGGTGCTCTTGTCATGTTGTGTTTTCCAGAGCCGTGACTCACAGCTCCTGTCTGCCATACTTGTATTGAGATGAATAGGAGGACGGCCGTCACACTCCCACTGAAACACTCACCAGCGTGTTGAAGCTGAAGCCCTCCATGGTCAACGCTGTGTGTGTGTGTGCGTGTGTGTGTGCGTGCGTCTGTGTGTGTGTGTCTGTGTTTATGTGTGTGTCTGTGTGTGTGTCTGTGTGTATGTGTGTCACAGCCTCTGGTCTGCACACAGCCGGAGCGTCCATCTGCCTTTTCCCATGATGTGTCACTGCAGGGAAGAGAGAGAGAACAAAAACATTACAGATAGAAAGCGGTGGCTTAGTTCAAGGCTGAGTTGGTGTTGATCAGTCAAAGTGTCAAAATTCACACATCTTTTATTTCCCCCCCCCCTCTCTCTCTCCCTCTCTCTCTCTCTCTCTCTCTCTCTCTCTCTCTCTCCTCTCTCTCTCTCTCTCTCTCTCTCTCTCTCTCTCTCTCTCTCTCTCTCTCTCTCTCTCTCTCTCTCTCCCTCTCTGTGCAGTTAGTCAAAGATAATTGGCTGAGCTTCATTGGCATCATGACAAACATTAATGCACATTAAATTGCACCATCTCGGTGATTATTCATACTATAATAATCAATAATATGAAAAACACAGACAAAACAAAACGATGATGTTAGACAATGTGTACAGAAGAAAAATAGATTAATTAAATCTCTCCCTCTCTCCCTCTCTCTCTCTCTCTCTCTCTCTCTCTCTCTCTCTCTCTCTCTCTCCCTCTCTCTCTCTCTCCCTCTCCCTCTCTCTCTCTCTCTAACTAAAAACTAAATATGGTCTGTCAACACGTCTGTCATACTCCTGATGCCAGGTTCTATTGCCATGGCAACTAGTTTTAGGAGGCAAATAGCGCTGAGAAACAGAGAAACAGTTGAAACAGCCGTTTATTAATTCATCTATTTCTCTTCTGTACACATCGTCTGGCATCGTCGCGTGTTGTATTTTGTAATTGTTGTTGATTATTATATTCTGAATGATCACTGAGATGGTGTATTTTTTTACGTTTGTCACGATGCCAATGAAGCTAAGCGAATTACCTTTGACTGACGAGAGAGAGAGAGAGAGAGAGAGAGAGAGATTGGTTTGACTTGGTTTGGATTGTGTCCTTTACTGTATATTTCATTTGGACTTGGGGGCAGCTCTTCCCGTAAACTCGCCATCTCTCTCAGTCTCTCACTTTCTTTGCCCATCTCTCTCTCTCTCTCTCTCTCTCTCTCTCTCTCTCTACTCTCTCTCTCCTCCTCCACACACAGATGGATTAACCATCAGCCAAAACTGTTTATCAGACGTGACTGTCAAGACCTACGGCCGCTCCATCGTAACAAGACAGGGGGAAAAAAACACTGGGAATTACAATTTACGCAATATGTTTACGACAGGCGTCCTCGAACGTCCTCGCCGAATAGCATTTTAAGTATTGTGATTAAGTAAAGTAGACGGACGGCGGGCGCTTTAGCATATTGGTATAGGGGTTGGAAAGGGCAGAAATAGGTCAGAGAGCTGGGCAGGCGCGCAGGCGGCTCCTCTGAATGACAGCCAACCAGAAAAGTCAGTCCGCCGGCCAAAACCCTCCTAACTGCACACAGCAGAAATGCCGAGAATGCAGAAAGAGTTGGGGCTTAATGAAGGATGGGGAGGATGGGGGAGGAGGGGGGAGGAGGGGGGGAGGATGGGGGAGGATGGGGGAGGCAGTGCAGCTACACCAGGGTATGAACACACACACACACACACAAAACACAAATAAACAATACTGCAGGCCGGCCTCCTTTTCTTTTGTAGTTTTTTTTTTTTTGCTGTGAATAATGCATCTGTGCATGTGTTGCTCTGCCACATTCCCGCACCTGCGCACTGGCGCCACCTGCTCCGCCAGAGGTTTTCAAAAGAGGGGGGGGTGGGGGAGGGACATGGCGACGCCGTGACGTCATTCACGTTCACACTCAAAAACCCCACATTTCGCCACAGCGACGTTAAACACAAACGCGAACACGTGACACTCACGCGTTCATTCATGTGGTGAATGAATGCGCCGCGGGACGTGATGTGACGCGGGGGGGGGGGGGGGGTGAAGGTGCGCGTCTCTCTCTTTACTCACCCCTCGGTTCACCGCTCGCCGCCACATGGGAGGACACATGCTTTGAGGGGGGGAGAGAGAGAGAGGGGGGGGAGAGAGATAGGGGGGGGAGAGAGAGGGAGAAAGAGGGAGAGAGAGAGAGGGGGGGGAGACAAACGCGACCGTGAGCATTAAAGGTCCCAGATCTCTATGTAGTCTCACCCACGCTGTTGCCAAACGATCACAGCCAGGTCGATACCCGCCTCCCCCCACTCTCTCCCTCCCTCCCCCACAACAAAAACCACAAAATCCACGTACGACCATGAAGCGGTGTTAAAGTCCGTGCTGTTTACCGGTGGCGGTGAGAGGGTGAGTGAAGCTGCGTTTCCAGGGAGACGGACGGACGGACGGACCCCCGCCGCGCAGGGAGGATGGAGGCTGTGGCTGGAGGCTCAGCCCGCTGATGGGGAACCTGCGGACGAACCGCCCCTTTTTTTTTTTTTTTTTTCTTTGGGAGCGCCCACAATGCATTTCGGGAGGAGAGCTGGGAGTAGCCTATCTAGGAGGTGTGTGTGTGCGTGTGTGTGTGTGTGTGTGGGGGGGGGTTGTTACAGTGACACATGTAAAAGTGCTGGGAGTAGCTTATCTAGGAGGTGTGTGTGTGTGTGTGTGTGTGTGTGTGTGTGTGTGTGTGTGTGTGTGTGTGTGTGTGTGTGTGTGTGGGGGGGGGGTTATTTATTATAGTGACACATGTAAAAGTGACTACTTTTCCACGTGCTTTTTCGCCGAAACGTTAGACAATGTTCTGTTTTCGTCGCGGTACATGAAGTTATTTTCACGTTGTTTCATTCAAATTTTTACGGGGAAATAGTTCCCATATTTCATAACCTGTTGGTGAATCATATATTATTCAAATTCAGGGCTGTGTCTCGGCCCCTGATTGTCCTCACCTTTCACCCCCTTATCGTCGTTTTACAGGTTTTAGGAAACATGTGAACATTGTGTTTCATAGGAGCAGGAGCCAGGGGCGGTGTGAAGCGTTACCACGTCACGCTCGCTCCAGCAGAGTGGCAGCCAATAGAAAACGACCCGTCTGGAAAAGCGTTTTTTAGCCGGAAGTGGCAGACTTTGGTGTGTTTTAGAGATTTTACAGAGAATTTCCCTCGTTTAACAACTTTATACATTTTAGCCAAAAATAGCACAGGAATTACACTTAAACTGAACCATTTTTAACTGGAAAAAGAATACTTACCCTTTAATTAGCTCTAATTTTAAATATGTTACCCCCGCAATACACATATGAGCTGGGAGTGTCGAGGGTGAGCACAGTTGCAGATATTTACATGCAGATATTTTCCGCATACGTATCATACAGGGGCGAGGCTAGCCCATTTTTAGGGGTGCTGAAGCACCCCTAAAACTTGGGTAAGAAATGTTATTCTAAAAATTGTTTGTCTTTGACAGCAGGGCCGGATTAACACTTCGCTGTACCCTGGGCAACAATATTCAAGGGCCCCATCATCACGACCCCAGGATCACTATAATTGGCAAAATACAGAATACATTACAGTAATATACAGTAAATATACTCAATACTTCAATAACTAACTGTCAGCAAGTGCATTTTGATGTACAGATGTGCAAATGCTAATAGAACTACAAATGCACCACCAGAGGCGTCACTAGGTTTTAAGGACAGGGGGGGCTTAGGGGGGGGGGGTGGGTGGGTTATGCGTGATCATAACACACCCCGGACCTACGACCGACGAGGGGGGGGGCTGCACGATCGTGACCTACAACCGAAAAAAAATAAAAATAATAATAAAATAAAAACACCAAACTATTTAGGGGGGCTTAAGAATATTTTAGGGGGGCTTCAGCCCCCCTAAAACAGACCTAACAACACCTCTGTGCACCACTATGTCCTCTTGTCAAGGCCACTCACTCACATATGATGTTATGAAAACAAAACACATCAGCATCAGTATAATCTGGCAAAATTTACCCACTACATAGGGAGGGATTTTTCACAAAAAAATAAATAAGCAACCACTTTCAAAGCATCCAATATTTATTTAACAACACATATTCCCAACACAAATGTGTCACCTTTGACCCGCCTATTTATGGGCTGACCAATGAGGAGAGGGTCTCAGCTCACGGTCACAGTCAGAGGCAGCCAGGGGCAGGGATTATGTGCAGCGCATAGACTGTATACACCGGATTTCCACCGGGGACGTAAGCGTCGCGTTACGGCTGCGTCCTCTGCCCTGCGTCAATCTCCCCCGGGCGCGTAACGGCAGCGTAGCGCTGCGAGGCGGCTGGAATCGCGGGATCACGCGAGAACTACAAGACCACGCGAGAATCAGGAGACCACGCGATCATTGTGGATGTCAAAATAGAACAAACAAATAAAAGGTTACTTTGCCTTTCCGAAGTTGACTTGCAGTTGCTTTGTCTGTCAGAAGTTGATTTGCTGTTGATTTGGTCGTTTTAGATTTGTGTGCTTCTACCATGAGTTGGTAGGCTATATAGTAAATGTTTTCTTTTTTGTCTGGTTTAATGTGTTTAGTGTTGTTTATTGTTGTTATGTCCTAATGTGTTGTGCTGTAGCCTATAGACAAAGTCACTTATAAACGACAACGATTTGTGGCCGTGTTCAGGGTGTTTTTGTTTTTGAAAATTGACCGGATGCTCTATGGCTTTTACTATTTCACTTCCTGCCCGGTCGGTCTGCTCTGTTTAAATTGACGCGTTTCAGCAGCGGCTCGCGTCAAAAATAGAACGCTGCGTAATGATAGCATTGCGGCTGCGGCGCGCCGCTCCTGAGACGCTGCTGAGACGTTCCGCAGCGCCCGGTGGAAATGCTTTCATTGATTAGAGTGGCAGCGATCAGCAGCGGTGACCGTGACGCAGCCGTAACGCGACGCTCACGTCCCCGGTGGAAATGGTGCTGCGCAACGGCTCCGGCGGACAGTTTAACAACCAGATATGTTGCTTGTGCCCTCACTGCCCTGGGCCCTTTAGATGTCGTGGGCCCCTGGGCAATTGCCCAGTTGCCCGGTTAATCCGGCCTTGTTTGACAGGGTTAAATAATGTCCAAAACATACTCCGTAGTTTGTGGTTTAAAATGTATATGTTAAGGACGAAAATGAAAACATCCCCGCTTAGCAAATGGTATCATCCTCTTCTCACCCCTCCTTCTCCTCTGCACCGCTCCGCAGCCCGACCGTCCAGCGCGACTCACGCAGAGTGAGATCCGTTTAGTTGTAGTGTTGTGAATCAACTCAGTAAGTGCTCCAAAGCTGTCTCACACTTCTTTCCTTTTACCGAGAGTTGTTCCGATTCCGATACCATATCGGTGAGTGCTGGAGTCCAGGCACCGTTTACCAGTTAGCTCTGTTAGCCCGGTTAGCTCCGTTAGCGCCATTAGCGCGGCTACAGTCGAACTGGAGTCCATTTATTAAGCAGAAACAGCAGCGCCACAAGTACATGTGTAATCGGGAGTCATGTCAACATGACGTCAGTTACGTAAATAACTTACGTAAATTACGTAAAATACGTAAATAACGTAACTTACGCAAATTACGTAACTTACGTAAATTACGTAAATAACTTACGTAAATTACGTAAATAAATAACTTACGTAATTTACGTCAGATACGCAAATTACGTAACTTACGTAATTTACGTAAGATACGCAAATTACGTAAATTACGTAACTTACGTAAATTACGTAAGTTATTTATTTACGTAATTTACGTAAGTTATTTACGTAATTTACGTAAGTTATTTACGTAATTTACGTAAGTTACGTAAATTACGTAAATAACTTACGTAATTTGCGTAAATTACGTAAATTGCGTAAATAACTTACGTAATTCGCGGGTCTTTTCTGGTCCGTCGTCATGGAAACATGAAGCCCTGCCAGTGGTGCGGCGTTTGGACCAGAGTGAAAACAAACGACGACACATCACTGTATACCACCAGTAGGCCTATGTGTGAAAACACTCACTGTGGCTTTTTAAATTAATTGTTATTTAGCCTATTCATAGATTTATATCTGTTATTTTTCAGTTGTCTGACTATCAAACCAGACAATAAAATTAAGTTAAATGTTTTTCTTTTGCTGTATTCATTCATGTTTTACAGAGGATTTAACCTGAACCAGGCTTTGCAACAATAATAATCACATCACATTCATGGGGGCATAGTATATACTAACTCCTAGCGTTACTCTGTGTGTGTGTGTGTGTGTGTGTGTGTGTGTGTGTGTGTGTGTGTGTGTGTGTGTGTGTGTGTGTGTGTGTGTGTGTGTGTGTGTGTGTGTGTGTGTGTGTGAATGATAAAGTTATTTTTCAATAGACATATTTTTTGTTTTTGTGTGAAAAAAGGGTGGGTGGTGGCAATGGGGCTCATTGGGTGCTCAGCACCCCTAAAGCTCTGACACTAGAATCGCCCCTGGTATCATATATTTGTTATATTATTTATTCTATCGTAATAAATAAAATATATAGTCTAGACAGCATGAGAATTTGTTATGTGTATCGCGGGGGCAGGTTCATATTTCAAAATTGTCAACTACGGTAATTAAGTAGGCCTAAACAATCTGTAAAAACAAATAAATAAATACAAAACAAATGCACAAAATGATTATATTAAAGTCAATAGTCAACAGCATTATTTTGAATAAGACCAAAAAGCAACCATTGGAAACGTATCTCATGATCTGCTGTGTCGCCTCCACCGTCCGGAAGAGTCGACTCCTCACCGTGACTGCACCGCCCATCCCTCCCACAGCTGCAGCTCTGAAAGGGGATGTGTCACCTAAAGGGGAGGAGCTAAACACAAACACACACACACACACACACATATATATATATATATATATATATATATATATATATATATATATATATATATATATATATATATATATATATATATATATATATATACACACACACACACACACACACACACACACATATATAGGCCTACACACACAGGTTCATACAAAAGTTCCACGTGCAAAACCTGCGCACTCGCCACACGCGCGCAGCAGGTGTGAGACATGCAGGCCGTGAGACATGCAGGACGTGAGACACGCAGGGTGTGAGACATGCAGAACGTGAGACCCGCAAGGTGTGAGACATGCAGGACGTGAGACATGCAGGACGTGAGACATGCAGAACGTGAGACCCGCAAGGTGTGAGACATGCAGGACGTGAGACATGCAGGACGTGAGACACGCAGGACGTGAGACACGCAGGGTGTGAGACACGCAGAGAGCGCACTGCCTCCACACGGTCCGCACCGTAGGACAATTTACATCTGAAAATAATCCCACGTCACAGCCATGCGTTTATTTTACTTTAAAGTATGAATGTATTATTTATCATGAATGCATCATCATTGAGCCGCTGCCAGCCATGTGTTTGACACTAGATGATGATGATGATGATGATGATGATGATGATGTGTTGTCCCAGTGGGGGGGGGCACAGAGGCCACAGGTTGTATTGTACCATTTATTTATCTGTCAGCTAAAACCAGGCAGAGAGATCAGGTGCTTTCTTTACACTTTACATTATAGGCCTGCTAAAACTACTAAATACTAAAATATCACTAGATTCACATTTAAAGGGCTTTACTGGCACGGAAAACTTGTATCCACATGGCCAAAGTACAATAAGTCAAATTAGATGGAAAATATAAAATTAGATACATAATATAATTTTGTGTCTAATAATAGTAATAATAATTTAAAATAATAATAATAATACAATAATACAATAATAATACAAAATTATATTGTGTATCTAATAATAGTAATAACAACAATAATATTAATATTAATAATAATACAAAATTATATTTTGTATCTAATAATAGTAATAATAATAATACAATAATAATACAAAATTATATTTTGCATCTAATAATATAATAATAATAATAATAATAATAATAATAATAATAATAATACAATAATACAAAATATAATTTTGAATCTAAAATAATATTATTATTATTATTATTATTAATAATAATAATAATAATAATAATAATAATAATAATAATACAAATAATACTAATAATAATAATAGTAAAATAAAAAAATACATGAATGATGATGACGATGATGATGATGATGATGATGATGATGACGACGACATGTTGATCCTCTACGTCAGCAGCAGCGTGTGAGTAACGAGCAGCAGCAGCAGCGGAGCGCAGCCTATGGGCAGAGGTGCGTTGGGTTCCACAACGAGCTCACCTTCCGCCGCCATTACGTCAGCGCCGCGGCGCCGCCATGGGGACGGTGTACTCGGAGGTAAGTGGCGCAGTTTGGGCTTCACCTGGGGGAACCTAGGTGGTTGTGTGCTGTCGTCGTCATGTGTGTGTGTGTGTGTGTGAACGTGGACCCGTCTAGTCTAGTGGTCTACCTGGGGAAACCTCTGGTCCGCACGTCGTGTTGCTGAGTCGCACTTCATTTTCATCCTCCACCTCCACCTCCACCTTGTTTCTCCAACGTACTGAACGTGGACCGCCGTGTCTTCAATGTTCATAGTGAAAGCCCAGCTGTGACCCGTGGTGTTGGTGTAGGTGGTGGTGTTGTTGGTGGTGTAATTGTTGATGTAGGTGGTGGTGGTGGTGGAGGTGGGGGTGTTGGTGTTGGAGGAGGTGTTGGTGTTGGAGGAGGTGTTGGTGGTGCAGGTGGAGGTGTTGGTGTTGGTGGAGGTGTTGGTGTTGGAGGAGGTGTTGGTGGTGCAGGTGGTGCAGGTGTTGGTGGAGGTGTTGGTGGAGGAGGTGTTGGTGGAGGTGGAGTTGTTGGTGTTGGAGGAGGTGTTGGTGGTGCAGGTGGAGGTGTAGGTGTTGGTGGAGGAGGTGTTGGTGGAGGTGGAGGTGGTGTAGGTGTTGGTGTGGATGGAGGTGTAGGTACAGGTGGAGGTGGTGTTGGTGGAGGTGTGGATGGAGGTGGAGGTTTAGGTGGAGGTGTAGCAGAGGACAGAGCAGCGGCACACTGGAAACGAATCGACCGTTTTCTCTCACATCCCAATAATATCATTATAATGAACTTAATGAAACTTATAATGTATGTGTCCTCTATGTGATCATTTTCATCATATATCTCTGTGAGCAATAGATCTGTTGTTACGCTATACAACATAGAAATGTATTCCTTTTTAAAGGCAGAAGGTCCACAGGAGGTACACCTGTATGGTGATTAGTGATAAATAATGATTATTAGTATTTATCATTAAACTGAAATCCATACTCACAGCAGCAAAAACAACAGTGCAACTAAACAAGAGACAATAGGTATGTGAATTAGAATAAGCCTCACACACACTACACACAATACACACTACACACTACACACTACACACACTACACACTACACACACTACATACTACACACTACACACTATACACACTACACACTACATACTACACACTACACACAATACACACTACACAATACACACTATACACACTACACAATACACACTACACACTACACACACTACACACTACACACACTACACAATACACACTATACACACTACACACAATACACACTACACACTACACAATACACACTATACACACTACACAATACACACTACACACTACACACAATACACACTACACAATACACACTATACACACTACACACTACACACTATACACACTACACACTACACACAATACACAATACACACTATACACACTACACAATACACACTACACACAATACACACTACACACACTACATACTACACACAATACACACTACACACTACACACTACACACAAAACACACTACATACTACACACACTACACACTACACACAATACACACTACATACTACACACTACACACAATACACACTACACACACACTACACACTACATACTACACACAATACACACTGACTACACACTACACACAATACACACTGACTACACAATACACACTACACAAGAAGTGTTCCAGTGTGCGTCCTCAGGAGACGCTGCACCGTCTTCGTTAGGAATACCATTAAGTCGTATGTTAGCCCACAACGTTAGCCAGCGTTTCATACTTCCACCTCTGATTTAGTTTGCACTGTCAACACGTGATTGGCTGCGGTTGAGCGCACATCAAAGGGATATTCAAATTAAATATACTATTAAAATCCCATTCATAGCCATTAAGCATACAATGTTGTTTGAGCAGCACTGCACACTGTTTGACCGACGAGGAAGCCGCTGAGTGAGACAGCAGACGGGGGAGAGAGGGGGAGAGAGGGAGAGCCATTACAAGGTGTGGCCATTTGAAACCTGGTCAGACTTGTTTGGGAAGACTAGTCTGATGCCATCAGCGCCTGAGCATAACTGTGTTTCCATTGGTTGTCCTAAATATTTAAATCTGTGTGATGAGTGTCTCTGACTGAACTGAAGTAGTGGACCGTTGTCCTCTACACCACCTGTAGGGGGCGGTGGTGTCAGCATGAAGGCAATATTATAAATCAATATCTTTATTACTATTCCTTTAGTGTGTAGTTTGTTTAAAATGTCTCTATTCTCCTCTCATCCCATCTCATCTCTTCTTCTACATCCTCACCTCTTCTCCTCACCTATCCCCTCTTCTCCTTTATCCTCACATCTTCTCCTCCCCTATCTTCTCTTCTCCTTTATCCTCACTTCTCCCCTCCTATCCTCTCTTCTCCTACATCCTCACCTCTTCTCCCCTCCTATCCTCTCTTCTCCTTTATCCTCACTTCTTCTCTCCTATCCCTCTCTTCTTCCCCCCACCTTCCCTCCCCTCTTCTCCCCCCTCTCATCTCCCCTATTGTCTCCTCCCCCCTCCTGTCCTCCAGCCCGCCTGTCAGGCCGCCTACGGCGACGACGTTCAGCGTCTTTATCAGCTGCTCAGAGAAGACCCCATGAGACTCAACGCGCAGGACAGCGGCACCGGAGACACGCCCCTCATCGCGGCCTGTCGCCAAGGCAACATCAAGGTGGTCCAGTACCTGCTGGACAACCATGCAGACGTGACTTTGACAAACAAGGTACTGAACCACAAAAAAAAAAAATGCAAATATTATATATGCTTTCAGTGCTGTGTTTACACATGGAGTTACGCAATACCCCCTTTAGCCCCACGCATAGAAACTCAGGTATGGTAGTTTAAATTTGGTTTCTTAATCCTTTTCAAGACGGGGATCCCATATTTACAAGGACCCCATATTTACAAGGACCCCCTGCTATTGTTATAGTTCGCAACCAGAATCTAACCCATTGAACATATGTACCAGAAAACATATAATGCCCTTGTATTACAGGAAATGTATTAATAACATGTATTGGACATCTTGTGCTCCGCCCTACCGGCTCATGAAACTTTCAAGTCATGTTGACCTGGAAAAAATGACGCAATTAAAATGAGTAATTATCTCAAAGGTGCGCTTGTTAAGATGCCAAGAAAAGAGTGAGTGAGTCAAATATTTGAAATGTTTGACTCATGACTCATGACCCAAATGTTTGGTATTTGCACATTGAAACATGCCCCTAAACGATGAATTGATTGATTTATTTTTTTTTTAAAAACGGATTCGATTAATTTTCCGTCAATTGACTACTCGCTGAATCGACTAATTGTTGCCGCTCTGCTTTCCTCCGCATGACCAGAAACAGAGGACATGTCTTCACTACGTGTCCAAGAGGACCTTCTCCGCTCTGGACTACCTGATGATCATCGTCCTCATGCCCATCCTGCTGCTGGGATTCTTCATCATGGTAACAGCAACACACACTATGCAGCAGGTTGTTACCATGGTAACAGTAACACACACTATGCAGTATGTTGTTACCATGGTAACAGTAACACACACCATGCAGCAGGTTGTTACCATGGTAACAGTAACGCACCGTGCAGTATGTTGTTACCATGGTAACAGTAACACACACCATGCAGCAGGTTGTTACCACGGTAACAGTAACGCACCGTGCAGTATGTTGTTACCATGGTAACGTACACACTAAACCGAAGCGTGCTCTAATGTACCACAGCATTACCGTGGGATATTACCCGAATTCCCCACCTGGGATTAATAAATATAATAAATATCATATCATATATTATTAAAGCATAGCATCCTCTACCATGTAGACAGCAGTGTTAAAGTCTGTGTACACCAAAGGTAAATAAGTGTTCAGAGTTTCTCACACTATAGAAAGTGTGTTATTGACCACTCAGCCAAATTTGAATGATTAAAAAAGCAAGTATATAAAATTAGGATTCAAAATTGTGATAAAAGAAGCATTATTCTCAGCTCTGAGACGCTGGGGGCGTGTCCGCTGAAGGCGCTAAACCACGGCCATTTGCACACAGGGGGGCGGAGCCTCTCTCAACTGTCAAACTAATAACCGTCACACTAATAACTGTCAAACTCGCGTTTGATCGTGACAAGCAGTGGCGCAACTGGTTGTTAGGAGCGGGGCGATGCTAAGGGGTTATTTTTGTAAATACCAAGCATACAAAAAAAAAAGTTCAAAAAAGCATTGCGTGTGCTGTGTGCTGTGTGCGTGTGTGTGTGTGTGTAGGAGGACAAGAAAAGGAAGAACGAGAAGCTGATGAAGATGGTGCTGAGCAGCAGCGTGGACGTCAACGCCAAAGACTATGTGAGTGGCCCCGCCCCTTTCACTGAAGCCAATCACAGCGACGCCTGTCAGGCGTACGGAGGCCTCTGATTGGTTAGGGGATGGGTGCAATAGGTGATGAATTGTCCATGGGAATTGAACCCCCAGTCTCCTGGTGGGTGACAGGGGATGAATACTATCCACTATACTAATGGATAACTTTGGATACGTTGGATACTTTGGATGAGTTTTGTTGTCTGAATTTGCAGCACATTTTTTTAAATGTCGGGTGCATGTGTTGCCAAATTGATGAAAGCGTTTTCTTAATTCGTTTGTGTTGTGAGGTCTGATGATGTTACACGTGATCATGCTGATGATTATGTATGTGAATGTGGTTTTGTGTCATGACAGAAAGGAAACACCAGCCTGCATTACGTGTCCCAGAAGAAGAGTCACAAACTGGTGCCACTGCTGCTGGAAAGACAGGCGGACACCGCCGTCCAAAATAACGTAAGGCCGCCGACCGCCACACACAGCGCAACACACGTGGAAATGTTGTTTTTTTTAAATTTAGAGCCTATTTTATATGATTTATAGTTATTCACTACTTGAACGCACCGGTATCAAAAGTATCCACTGGAGAAGGACATTGTTTACTCCAACATCGCTCCTCTTGTGGTACAGATGGGGGACACAGCGCTGGACATTGCCAACAAAGACAAGTCTCTGAAAATCAGCACAATGCTGAAGAAGTCCGGCTGACGGCATGGAGGTGCAAGAAGACAGGAGGAGGAGATAAAAAGATGGTGGCGGTTTGGACACACGGAAAAGGTCAACAACATACAACATCTATATTCATAACAATGCTGCACTACTACTTATCACTACTTGTTTTCAGATGTGCCCCTGTACACATGTTATTGTA
>JAOPHQ010005060.1:0-17769 GCA_030340625.1 Merluccius polli
AAAAGAGTGGTAGAAAAAAAAGATGGAGAGAAAAAAAAATCGAAAGAAAAGTGATAAAAAGATGGAGCAAATAAAATATTGAAAAAAGTGCTACAAAAAGAAATCGAAAAAAGAGGGTAAAAAAATCGAAAAAACAGTGATAGAAAAAAGATGGAGAGAATAAAAAATCGAAAAAAGGGGGCAAAAGAAATTTGGAAAAAAGAGTAATAGAAAAAAAGATGGAGAGAATAAAAAATTGAAAAAAGTGATAGAAAAAAAAATCGAAAAAAAGACGGAGAAAAAAAAAGATGGAGAGAATAAAACATCGAAAATAAGAGTGATAGAAAAAAGATGGAGAGAATAAAAAATCGAAAAAAAGGGGGCGAAAGAAATTTGGAAAAAAGAGTGATAGAAAAAAAGATGGAGAGAATAAAAAATTGAAAAAAGTGATAGAAAAAAAAATCGAAAAAAAGACGGAGAAAAAAAAGATGGAGAGAATAAAACATCGAAAATAAGAGTGATAGAAAAAAAAGATGGAGAGAATAAAAGATCGAAAAAAAGACTGATAGAAAAAAGATTGAGAGAATAAAAAATCAAAAAAGAGTGATAGAAAAAAACTCGAAAAAAGATGGAAAGAAAAAAAGTGATAGCAAAAACAAATTCGAAAAAAGTGGGTTAAAAAAACTCGAAAAAGAGTGGTAGAAAAAAAAGATGGAGAGAAAAAAAAATCGAAAAAACAGTGATAGAAAAAAGATGGAGAGAATAAAAAATCGAAAAAAGGGGGCAAAAGAAATTTGGAAAAAAGAGTAATAGAAAAAAAGATGGAGAGAATAAAAAATTGAAAAAAGTGATAGAAAAAAAAATCGAAAAAAAGACGGAGAAAAAAAAAGATGGAGAGAATAAAACATCGAAAATAAGAGTGATAGAAAAAAGATGGAGAGAATAAAAAATCGAAAAAAGGGGGCAAAAGAAATTTGGAAAAATGAGTGATAGAAAAAAAGATGGAGAGAATAAAAAATCAAAAAAGAGTGATAGAAAAAAACTCGAAAAAAGATGGAAAGAAAAAAAGTGATAGCAAAAACAAATTCGAAAAAAGTGGGTTAAAAAAACTCGAAAGAGTGGTAGAAAAAAAAGATGGAGAGAATAAAAAATCGAAAAAAAGGGGGCAAAAGAAATTTGGAAAAAAAAGGATTTTTTGACATACCCGGACCTGTTGTTCCTTCATTTTTTCTCTTTCTTTTTTGGCGAGTTTTTGACCTCTCCAGGTCTCTTTTTCCTTCATTTTTTGTTCCTGCCATCTTTTTGGCCCTCTTTCTTCTCGATTTTGTCATTCTCTCCATCTTTTTTTTTTTTTTTTTTTCAGGATTTTTTGACATACCCGGACCTGTTGTTCCTTCATTTTTTCTCTTTCTTTTTTGGCGAGTTTTTTACCTCTCCAGGTCTATTTTTCCTTCATTTTTTGTTCCTGCCATCTTTTTGGCCCTCTTTCTTCTCGATTTTGTCATTCTCTCCATCTTTTTTTTTTTTTTTTTTTCAGGATTTTTTGACATACCCGGACCTGTTGTTCCTTCATTTTTTCTCTTTCTTTTTTGGCGAGTTTTTTACCTCTCCAGGTCTATTTTTCCTTCATTTTTTGTTCCTGCCATCTTTTTGGCCCTCTTTCTTCTCGATTTTGTCATTCTCTCCATCTTTTTTTTTTTTTTTTTTTCAGGATTTTTTGACATACCCGGACCTGTTGTTCCTTCATTTTTTCTCTTTCTTTTTTGGCGAGTTTTTGACCTCTCCAGGTCTATTTTTCCTTCATTTTTTGTTCCTGCCATCTTTTTGGCCCTCTTTCTTCTCGATTTTGTCATTCTCTCCATCTTTTTTTTTTTTTTTTTTTCAGGATTTTTTGACATACCCGGACCTGTTGTTCCTTCATTTTTTGTCTTTCTTTTTTGGCGAGTTTTTTACCTCTCCAGGTCTCTTTTTCCTTCATTTTTTGTTCCTGCCATCTTTTTGGCCCTCTTTCTTCTCGATTTTGTCATTCTCTCCATCTTTTTTTTTTTTTTTTTTTCAGGATTTTTTGACATACCCGGACCTGTTGTTCCTTCATTTTTTGTCTTTCTTTTTTGGCGAGTTTTAGACCTCTCCAGGTCTCTTTTTCCTTCATTTTTTGTTCCTGCCATCTTTTTGGCCCTCTTTCTTCTCGATTTTGTCATTCTCTCCATCTTTTTTTTTTTTTTTTTTTTCAGGATTTTTTGACATACCCGGACCTGTTGTTCCTTCATTTTTTCTCTTTCTTTTTTGGCGAGTTTTTTACCTCTCCAGGTCTATTTTTCCTTCATTTTTTGTTCCTGCCATCTTTTTGGCACACCAATAGGCACCTTACACGTACCCCAGCAAAGAACACCCATAGGCGGCTTACACTTGCCCCAGCAAAGCACACCCATAGGCGGCTTACAACTTACCCCAGCAAAGCACACCCAGTTTTCTCGGTTTGGAAGCAGGTTGTGGTTGTGCCTCTTTCCCGTTTTCACACAACTACACAACCTACACTTACCCCAGCAAAGCACACCCATATGCGGCTTACACGTACCCCAGCAAAGCACACCCATAGGCGGCTTACACTTGCCCCAGCAAAGCACACCCAGTTTCCCCATTTTGAAATTAGGTTGCGATTGTGCCTATTTTCCGTTTTCTCGGTTTTGAATTAGGTTGCGCTTGTGCCTATTTTCCGTTTTCTCGGTTTAGAATTAGGTTGTGCTTGTGCCTATTTCCCGTTTTCACACAACCACACAACCTAAACTTACCCCAGCAAAGCACACCCATAGGCGGCTTTCACTTACCCCAGCAAAGCACACCCATTGGCCGCCTACACTTACCCCAGCAAAGCACACCAATAGGCACCTTACACGTACCCCAGCAAAGCACACCCATAGGCGGCTTACACTTGCCCCAGCAAAGCACACCCAGTTTCCCCATTTTGAAATTAGGTTGCGATTGTGCCTATTTTCCGTTTTTCTCGGTTTTGAATTAGGTTGCGATTGTGCCTATTTTCCGTTTTCTCGGTTTTGAATTAGGTTGGGCTTGTGCCTATTTTCCATTTTCTGGGTTTGGAATTAGGTTGTGCTTGTGCCTAATTCCCGTTTTCAAACAATTACACAACCTACACTTACCCCAGCAAAGCACACCCATAGGCAGCTTACACTTACCCCAGCAAAGCACACCCATAGGCGGCTTACACATACCCCAGCAAAGCACACCCATAGGCAGCTTACACTTACCCTAGCAAAGCACACCCATAGGCGGCTTACACTTGCCCCAGCAAAGCACACCCAATTTTCTCGGTGTTGAATTAGGTTGCGTTGTGCCTATATTCCGTTTTCTCGGTTTGGAATTAGGTTGCGCTTGTTTCTATATTCCGTTTTCACGGTTTTGAATTAGGTTGCGCTTGTGCCTATTTTCCATTTTCTCGGTTTAGAATTAGGTTGTGCTTGTGCCTATTTCCCGTTTTCACACAACTACACAACCTACACTTACCCCAGCAAAGCACACCCATAGGCGGCTTACACTTACCCCAGCAAATCACACCCATAGGCGGCTTACACTTACCCCAGCAAATCACACCCATAGGCGGCTTACACTTGCCCCAGCAAAGCACACCAATAGGCACCTTACACTTACCCCAGCAAAGCATACCCATAGGCGGCTTACACTTACCCCAGCAAAGCACACCCATATGCGGCTTACACGTACCCCAGCAAAGCACACCCATAGGCGGCTTACACTTGCCCCAGCAAAGCACACCCAGTTTTCTCGGTTTGAAATTAGGTTGCGCTTGTGCCTATATTCCGTTTTCTCGGTTTGGAATTAGGTTGCGCTTGTGCCTATATTCCGTTTTCACGGTTTTGAATTAGGTTGCGCTTGTGCCTATTTTCCGTTTTCTCGGTTCAGAATTAGGTTGTGCTTGTGCCTATTTCCCGTTTTCACACAACTACACAACCTACACTTACCCCAGCAAATCACACCCATAGGCGGCTTACACTTGCCCCAGCAAAGCACACCAATTGGCACCTTACCCTTACCCCAGCAAAGCATACCCATAGGCGGCTTACACTTACCCCAGCAAAGCACACCAATAGGCACCTTACACGTACCCCAGCAAAGCACACCCATAGGCGGCTTACACTTGCCCCAGCAAAGCACACCCAGTTTCCCCATTTTGAAATTAGGTTGCGATTGTGCCTATTTTCCGTTTTCTCGGTTTTGAATTAGGTTGCGATTGTGCCTATTTTCCGTTTTCTCGGTTTGGAATTAGGTTGCGATTGTGCCTATTTTCCGTTTTCTCGGTTTTGAATTAGGTTGGGCTTGTGCCTATTTTCCATTTTCTGGGCTTTAGAATTAGGTTGTGCTTGTGCCTAATTCCCGTTTTCAAACAATTACACAACCTACACTTACCCCAGCAAAGCACACCCATAGGCAGCTTACACTTACCCCAGCAAAGCACACCCATACGCGGCTTACACTTGCCCCAGCAAAGCACACCCAGTTTTCTCGGTTTGAAATTAGGTTGTGCTTGTGCCTATATTCCGTTTTCTCGGTTTGGAATTAGGTTGTGCTTGTGCCTATTTTCCGTTTTCTCGGTTTGGAATTAGGTTGTGCTTGTGCCTATTTCCCGTTTTCAAACAACTACACAACCTACACTTACCCCAGCAAAGCACACCCATAGGCGTCTTACACTTACCCCAGCAAAGCACACCCATATGCGGCTTACACGTACCCCAGCAAAGCACACCCATAGGCGGCTTACACTTGCCCCAGCAAAGCACACCAATAGGCACCTTACACTTACCCCAGCAAAGCACACCCATAGGCGGCTTACACTTGCCCCAGCAAAGCACACCAATAGGCACCTTACACTTACCCCAGCAAAGCATACCCATAGGCGGCTTACACTTACCCCAGCAAAGCACACCCATAGGCATCTTACACATACCCCAGCAAAGCACACCCATAGGCGTCTTACACATACCCCAGCAAAGCACACCCATAGGCGGCTTTACACTTGCCCCAGCAAAGCACACCCAATTTTCTCGGTTTGAAATTAGGTTGCGCTTGTGCCTATATTCCGTTTTCTCGGTTTGGAATTAGGTTGCGCTTGTGCCTATATTCCGTTTTCACGGTTTTGAATTAGGTTGCGCTTGTGCCTATTTTCCGTTTTCTCGGTTTTGAATTAGGTTGCGCTTGTGCCTATTTTCCGTTTTCTCGGTTTAGAATTAGGTTGTGCTTCTGCCTATTTCCCGTTTTCACACAACTACACAACCTAAACTTACCCCAGCAAAGCACACCCATAGGCGGCTTTCACTTACCCCAGCAAAGCACACCCATTGGCACACCCATTGGCGGCCTACACTTACCCCAGCAAATGGGTGTGTCAAAAAATCCTGAAAAAAAATGAATAAATAAAGATGGAGAGAATGACAAAATCGAGAAGAAAGAGGGCCAAAAAGATGGCAGGAACAAAAAATGAAGGAAAAAGAGACCTGGAGAGGTCAAAAACTCGCCAGAAAAGAAAGACAAAAAATGAAGGAACAACAGGTCCGGGTATGTCAAAAAATCCTGAAAAAAAAAAAAAAAAAAAAAAGATGGAGAGAATGACAAAATCGAGAAGAAAGAGGGCCAAAAAGATGGCAGGAACAAAAAATGAAGGAAAAAGAGACCTGGAGATGTCAAAAACTCGCCAAAAAAGAAAGACAAAAAATGAAGGAACAACAGGTCCGGGTATGTCAAAAAATCCTGATGGCAGGAACAAAAAGATGGCAGGAACAAAAAATGAAGGAAAATGAGACCTGGAGAGGTAAAAAACTCGCCAAAAAAGAAAGAGAAAAAATGAAGGAACAACAGGTCCGGGTATGTCAAAAAATCCTGAAAAAAAAAAAAAAAAAAAAGATGGAGAGAATGACAAAATCGAGAAGAAAGAGGGCCAAAAAGATGGCAGGAACAAAAAATGAAGGAAAAAGAGACCTGGAGAGGTCAAAAACTCGCCAAAAAAGAAAGAGAAAAAATGAAGGAACAACAGGTCCGGGTATGTCAAAAAATCCTGAAAAAAAAAAAAAAAAAAGATGGAGAGAATGACAAAATCGAGAAGAAAGAGGGCCAAAAAGATGGCAGGAACAAAAAATGAAGGAAAAAGAGACCTGAAGAGGTCAAAAACTCGCCTAAAAAGAAAGAGAAAAAATGAAGGAACAACAGAAAAAAGGGGGCAAAATTGTTTTTTAAAAAGTGATAGAAAAAAATGGAGAGAATAAAAGATCGAAAAAAAGACTGATAGAAAAAAGATGGAGAGAATAAAAAATCAAAAAAGAGTGATAGAAAAAAAAATCGAAAAAAGATGGAAAGAAAAAAAGTGATAGCAAAAAAAAATTCGAAAAAAGTGGGTTAAAAAAACTCGAAAAAGAGTGGTAGAAAAAAAAGATGGAGAGAATAAAACATCGAAAATAAGAGTGATAGAAGAAAGATGGAGAGAATAAAAAATTGAAAAAAAGGGGGCAAAAATTTAAAAAAAAAAGAGTGATAGAAAAAAAATGGAGAGAATAAAAGATCGAAAAAAAGACTGATAGAAAAAAGATGGAGAGAATAAAAAATCGAAAAAAAGGGGGCAAAAGAAATTTGGAAAAAAGAGTGATAGAAAAAAAGATGGAGAGAATAAAAAATTGAAAAGAGTGATAGAAAAAAAAATCGAAAAAAAGACGGAGAAAAAAAAAGATGGAGAGAATAAAACATCGAAAATAAGAGTGATAGAAAAAAAAGATGGAGAGAATAAAAAATCAAAAAAGAGTGATAGAAAAAAAATCGAAAAAAGATGGAAAGAAAAAAAGTGATAGCAAAAAAGAATTAAAAAAAAGTGGGTTAAAAAAACTCGAAAAAGAGTGGTAGAAAAAAAAGATGGAGAGAAAAAAAAATCGAAAAAAAAGTGATAAAAAGATGGAGCAAATAAAATATTGAAAAAAGTGCTACAAAAAGAAATCGAAAAAAGAGGTTAAAAAAAATCGAAAAAATAGTGATAGAAAAAAGATGGAGAGAATAAAAAATCGAAAAAAAGGGGGCAAAAGAAATTTGGAAAAAAGAGTGATAGAAAAAAAGATGGAGAGAATAAAAAATTGAAAAAAGTGATAGAAAACAAAATCGAAAAAAAGACGGAGAAAAAAAAAGATGGAGAGAATAAAAAATTGAAAAAAAGGGGGCAAAAATTTAAAAAAAAAAGAGTGATAGAAAAAAAATGGAGAGAATAAAAGATCGAAAAAAAGACTGATAGAAAAAAGATGGAGAGAATAAAAAATCAAAAAAGAGTGATAGAAAAAAAATCGAAAAAAGATGGAAAGAAAAAAAGTGATAGCAAAAACAAATTCGAAAAAAGTGGGTTAAAAAAACTCGAAAAAGAGTGGTAGAAAAAAAAGATGGAGAGAAAAAAAAATCGAAAGAAAAGTGATAAAAAGATGGAGCAAATAAAATATTGAAAAAAGTGCTACAAAAAGAAATCGAAAAAAGAGGGTAAAAAAATCGAAAAAACAGTGATAGAAAAAAGATGGAGAGAATAAAAAATCAAAAAAGAGTGATAGAAAAAAACTCGAAAAAAGATGGAAAGAAAAAAAGTGATAGCAAAAACAAATTCGAAAAAAGTGGGTTAAAAAAACTCGAAAAAGAGTGGTAGAAAAAAAAGATGGAGAGAAAAAAAAATCGAAAAAAGTGATAAAAAGATGGAGCAAATAAAATATTGAAAAAAGTGCTACAAAAAGAAATCGAAAAAAGAGGGTAAAAAAAATCGAAAAAACAGTGATAGAAAAAAGATGGAGAGAATAAAAAATCGAAAAAAAGGGAGCAAAAGAAATTTGGAAAAAAGAGTGATAGAAAAAAAGATGGAGAATAAAAAATTGAAAAAAGTGATATAAAAAAAAGATGGAGAATAAAAAATCGAAAAAAAGGGGGCAAAAATTTTTAAAAAAAAGAGTGATAGAAAAAAAATGGAGAGAATAAAAGATCGAAAAAAAGACTGATAGAAAAAAGATGGAGAGAATAAAAAATCAAAAAAGAGTGATAGAAAAAAACTCGAAAAAAGATGGAAAGAAAAAAAGTGATAGCAAAAACAAATTCGAAAAAAGTGGGTTAAAAAAACTCGAAAAAGAGTGGTAGAAAAAAAAGATGGAGAGAAAAAAAAATCGAAAAAAGTGATAAAAAGATGGAGCAAATAAAATATTGAAAAAAGTGCTACAAAAAGAAATCGAAAAAAAGAGGGTAAAAAAAATCGAAAAAACAGTGATAGAAAAAAGATGGAGAGAATAAAAAATCGAAAAAAGGGGGCAAAAGAAATTTGGAAAAAAGAGTGATAGAAAAAAAGATGGAGAGAATAAAAAATTGAAAAAAGTGATAGAAAAAAAAGATGGAGAATAAAAAACTCGAAAAAAAGGGGGCAAAAATTTAAAAAAAAAGAGTGATAGAAAAAAAATGGAGAGAATAAAAGATCGAAAAAAAGACTGATAGAAAAAAGATGGAGAGAATAAAAAATCAAAAAAGAGTGATAGAAAAAAACTCGAAAAAAGATGGAAAGAAAAAAAGTGATAGCAAAAACAAATTCGAAAAAAGTGGGTTAAAAAAACTCGAAAAAGAGTGGTAGAAAAAAAAGATGGAGAGAAAAAAAAATCGAAAGAAAAGTGATAAAAAGATGGAGCAAATAAAATATTGAAAAAAGTGCTACAAAAAGAAATCGAAAAAAGAGGGTAAAAAAATCGAAAAAACAGTGATAGAAAAAAGATGGAGAGAATAAAAAATCGAAAAAAGGGGGCAAAAGAAATTTGGAAAAAAGAGTAATAGAAAAAAAGATGGAGAGAATAAAAAATTGAAAAAAGTGATAGAAAAAAAAATCGAAAAAAAGACGGAGAAAAAAAAAGATGGAGAGAATAAAACATCGAAAATAAGAGTGATAGAAAAAAGATGGAGGAGAATAAAAAATCGAAAAAAGGGGGCGAAAGAAATTTGGAAAAAAGAGTGATAGAAAAAAAGATGGAGAGAATAAAAAATTGAAAAAAGTGATAGAAAAAAAAATCGAAAAAAAGACGGAGAAAAAAAAGATGGAGAGAATAAAACATCGAAAATAAGAGTGATAGAAAAAAAAGATGGAGAGAATAAAAGATCGAAAAAAAGACTGATAGAAAAAAGATGGAGAGAATAAAAAATCAAAAAAGAGTGATAGAAAAAAACTCGAAAAAAGATGGAAAGAAAAAAAGTGATAGCAAAAACAAATTCGAAAAAAGTGGGTTAAAAAAACTCGAAAAAGAGTGGTAGAAAAAAAAGATGGAGAGAAAAAAAAATCGAAAAAAGTGATAAAAAGATGGAGCAAATAAAATATTGAAAAAAGTGCTACAAAAAGAAATCGAAAAAAGAGGGTAAAAAAAATCGAAAAAACAGTGATAGAAAAAAGATGGAGAGAATAAAAAATCGAAAAAAAGGGAGCAAAAGAAATTTGGAAAAAAGAGTGATAGAAAAAAAGATGGAGAATAAAAAATTGAAAAAAGTGATATAAAAAAAAGATGGAGAATAAAAAATCGAAAAAAAGGGGGCAAAAATTTTTAAAAAAAAGAGTGATAGAAAAAAAATGGAGAGAATAAAAGATCGAAAAAAAGACTGATAGAAAAAAGATGGAGAGAATAAAAAATCAAAAAAGAGTGATAGAAAAAAACTCGAAAAAAGATGGAAAGAAAAAAAGTGATAGCAAAAACAAATTCGAAAAAAGTGGGTTAAAAAAACTCGAAAAAGAGTGGTAGAAAAAAAAGATGGAGAGAAAAAAAAATCGAAAAAAGTGATAAAAAGATGGAGCAAATAAAATATTGAAAAAAGTGCTACAAAAAGAAATCGAAAAAAAGAGGGTAAAAAAAATCGAAAAAACAGTGATAGAAAAAAGATGGAGAGAATAAAAAATCGAAAAAAAGGGGGCAAAAGAAATTTGGAAAAAAGAGTGATAGAAAAAAAGATGGAGAGAATAAAAAATTGAAAAAAGTGATAGAAAAAAAAGATGGAGAATAAAAAACTCGAAAAAAAGGGGGCAAAAATTTAAAAAAAAAAGAGTGATAGAAAAAAAATGGAGAGAATAAAAGATCGAAAAAAAGACTGATAGAAAAAAGATGGAGAGAATAAAAAATCAAAAAAGAGTGATAGAAAAAAACTCGAAAAAAGATGGAAAGAAAAAAAGTGATAGCAAAAACAAATTCGAAAAAAGTGGGTTAAAAAAACTCGAAAAAGAGTGGTAGAAAAAAAAGATGGAGAGAAAAAAAAATCGAAAGAAAAGTGATAAAAAGATGGAGCAAATAAAATATTGAAAAAAGTGCTACAAAAAGAAATCGAAAAAAGAGGGTAAAAAAATCGAAAAAACAGTGATAGAAAAAAGATGGAGAGAATAAAAAATCGAAAAAAGGGGGCAAAAGAAATTTGGAAAAAAGAGTAATAGAAAAAAAGATGGAGAGAATAAAAAATTGAAAAAAGTGATAGAAAAAAAAATCGAAAAAAAGACGGAGAAAAAAAAAGATGGAGAGAATAAAACATCGAAAATAAGAGTGATAGAAAAAAGATGGAGAGAATAAAAAATCGAAAAAAAGGGGGCGAAAGAAATTTGGAAAAAAGAGTGATAGAAAAAAAGATGGAGAGAATAAAAAATTGAAAAAAGTGATAGAAAAAAAAATCGAAAAAAAGACGGAGAAAAAAAAGATGGAGAGAATAAAACATCGAAAATAAGAGTGATAGAAAAAAAAGATGGAGAGAATAAAAGATCGAAAAAAAGACTGATAGAAAAAAGATGGAGAGAATAAAAAATCAAAAAAGAGTGATAGAAAAAAACTCGAAAAAAGATGGAAAGAAAAAAAGTGATAGCAAAAACAAATTCGAAAAAAGTGGGTTAAAAAAACTCGAAAAAGAGTGGTAGAAAAAAAAGATGGAGAGAAAAAAAAATCGAAAAAAGTGATAAAAAGATGGAGCAAATAAAATATTGAAAAAACTGCTACAAAAAGAAATCGAAAAAAGAGGGTAAAAAAAATCGTAAAAACAGTGATAGAAAAAAGATGGAGAATAAAAAATTGTAAAAAGTGATAGAAAAAAAAATCGAAAAAAAGACAGAAAAAAAAGATGGAGAGAATAAAACATCGAAAATAAGAGTGATAGAAAAAAAAGATGGAGAATAAAAAATCGAAAAAAAGGGGGCAAAAAATTTTGAAAAAAAGAGTGATAGAAAAAAAGATCGAAAAAAAGACTGATAGAAAAAAGATGGAGAATAAAAAATCAAAAAAGAGTGATAGAAAAAAAAATCGAAAAAAGATGGAAAGAAAAAAGTGATAGCAAAAACAAATTCGAAAAAAGTGGGTTAAAAAAACTCGAAAAAGAGTGGCAGAAAAAAAAGATGGAGAGAAAAAAAAATCGAAAAAAGAGGGTAAAAAAAATCGAAATAACAGTGATAGAAAAAAGATGGAGAGAATAAAAAATCGAAAAAAAGGGGGCAAAAGAAATTTGGAAAAAAGAGTGATAGAAAAAAAGATGGAGAGAATAAAAAATTGAAAAAAGTGATAGAAAAAAAAATCGAAAAAAAGACGGAGAAAAAAAAGATGGAGAGAATAAAACATCGAAAATAAGAGTGATAGAAAAAAAAGATGGAAAGAAAAAAAGTGATAGCAAAAACAAATTCGAAAAAAGTGGGTTAAAAAAACTCGAAAAAGAGTGGTAGAAAAAAAAGATGGAGAGAAAAAAAAATCGAAAGAAAAGTGATAAAAAGATGGAGCAAATAAAATATTGAAAAAAGTGCTACAAAAAGAAATCGAAAAAAGAGGGTAAAAAAATCGAAAAAAACAGTGATAGAAAAAAGATGGAGAGAATAAAAAATCGAAAAAAGGGGGCAAAAGAAATTTGGAAAAAAGAGTAATAGAAAAAAAGATGGAGAGAATAAAAAATTGAAAAAAGTGATAGAAAAAAAAATCGAAAAAAAGACGGAGAAAAAAAAAGATGGAGAGAATAAAACATCGAAAATAAGAGTGATAGAAAAAAGATGGAGAGAATAAAAAATCGAAAAAAGGGGGCAAAAGAAATTTGGAAAAATGAGTGATAGAAAAAAAGATGGAGAGAATAAAAAATCAAAAAAGAGTGATAGAAAAAAACTCGAAAAAAGATGGAAAGAAAAAAAGTGATAGCAAAAACAAATTCGAAAAAAGTGGGTTAAAAAAACTCGAAAGAGTGGTAGAAAAAAAAGATGGAGAGAATAAAAAATCGAAAAAAAGGGGGCAAAAGAAATTTGGAAAAAAAAGGATTTTTTGACATACCCGGACCTGTTGTTCCTTCATTTTTTCTCTTTCTTTTTTGGCGAGTTTTTGACCTCTCCAGGTCTCTTTTTCCTTCATTTTTTGTTCCTGCCATCTTTTTGGCCCTCTTTCTTCTCGATTTTGTCATTCTCTCCATCTTTTTTTTTTTTTTTTTTTTCAGGATTTTTTGACATACCCGGACCTGTTGTTCCTTCATTTTTTCTCTTTCTTTTTTGGCGAGTTTTTTACCTCTCCAGGTCTATTTTTCCTTCATTTTTTGTTCCTGCCATCTTTTTGGCCCTCTTTCTTCTCGATTTTGTCATTCTCTCCATCTTTTTTTTTTTTTTTTTTTTCAGGATTTTTTGACATACCCGGACCTGTTGTTCCTTCATTTTTTCTCTTTCTTTTTTGGCGAGTTTTTTACCTCTCCAGGTCTATTTTTCCTTCATTTTTTGTTCCTGCCATCTTTTTGGCCCTCTTTCTTCTCGATTTTGTCATTCTCTCCATCTTTTTTTTTTTTTTTTTTTTCAGGATTTTTTGACATACCCGGACCTGTTGTTCCTTCATTTTTTGTCGTTCTTTTTTGGCGAGTTTTTGACCTCTCCACGTCTATTTTTCCTTCATTTTTTGTTCCTGCCATCTTTTTGGCCCTCTTTCTTCTCGATTTTGTCATTCTCTCCATCTTTTTTTTTTTTTTTTTTCAGGATTTTTTGACATACCCGGACCTGTTGTTCCTTCATTTTTTCTCTTTCTTTTTTGGCGAGTTTTTGACCTCTCCAGGTCTCTTTTTCCTTCATTTTTTGTTCCTGCCATCTTTTTGGCCCTCTTTCTTCTCGATTTTGTCATTCTCTCCATCTTTTTTTTTTTTTTTTTTTCAGGATTTTTTGACATACCCGGACCTGTTGTTCCTTCATTTTTTGTCTTTCTTTTTTGGCGAGTTTTTTACCTCTCCAGGTCTCTTTTTCCTTCATTTTTTGTTCCTGCCATCTTTTTGGCCCTCTTTCTTCTCGATTTTGTCATTCTCTCCATCTTTTTTTTTTTTTTTTTTTTCAGGATTTTTTGACATACCCGGACCTGTTGTTCCTTCATTTTTTGTCTTTCTTTTTTGGCGAGTTTTAGACCTCTCCAGGTCTCTTTTTCCTTCATTTTTTGTTCCTGCCATCTTTTTGGCCCTCTTTCTTCTCGATTTTGTCATTCTCTCCATCTTTTTTTTTTTTTTTTTTTCAGGATTTTTTGACATACCCGGACCTGTTGTTCCTTCATTTTTTCTCTTTCTTTTTTGGCGAGTTTTTTACCTCTCCAGGTCTATTTTTCCTTCATTTTTTGTTCCTGCCATCTTTTTGGCACACCAATAGGCACCTTACACGTACCCCAGCAAAGAACACCCATAGGCGGCTTACACTTGCCCCAGCAAAGCACACCCATAGGCGGCTTACAACTTACCCCAGCAAAGCACACCCAGTTTTCTCGGTTTGGAAGCAGGTTGTGGTTGTGCCTCTTTCCCGTTTTCACACAACTACACAACCTACACTTACCCCAGCAAAGCACACCCATATGCGGCTTACACGTACCCCAGCAAAGCACACCCATAGGCGGCTTACACTTGCCCCAGCAAAGCACACCCAGTTTCCCCATTTTGAAATTAGGTTGCGATTGTGCCTATTTTCCGTTTTCTCGGTTTTGAATTAGGTTGCGCTTGTGCCTATTTTCCGTTTTCTCGGTTTAGAATTAGGTTGTGCTTGTGCCTATTTCCCGTTTTCACACAACCACACAACCTAAACTTACCCCAGCAAAGCACACCCATAGGCGGCTTTCACTTACCCCAGCAAAGCACACCCATTGGCCGCCTACACTTACCCCAGCAAAGCACACCAATAGGCACCTTACACGTACCCCAGCAAAGCACACCCATAGGCGGCTTACACTTGCCCCAGCAAAGCACACCCAGTTTCCCCATTTTGAAATTAGGTTGCGATTGTGCCTATTTTCCGTTTTTCTCGGTTTTGAATTAGGTTGCGATTGTGCCTATTTTCCGTTTTCTCGGTTTTGAATTAGGTTGGGCTTGTGCCTATTTTCCATTTTCTGGGTTTGGAATTAGGTTGTGCTTGTGCCTAATTCCCGTTTTCAAACAATTACACAACCTACACTTACCCCAGCAAAGCACACCCATAGGCAGCTTACACTTACCCCAGCAAAGCACACCCATAGGCGGCTTACACATACCCCAGCAAAGCACACCCATAGGCAGCTTACACTTACCCTAGCAAAGCACACCCATAGGCGGCTTACACTTGCCCCAGCAAAGCACACCCAATTTTCTCGGTGTTGAATTAGGTTGCGTTGTGCCTATATTCCGTTTTCTCGGTTTGGAATTAGGTTGCGCTTGTTTCTATATTCCGTTTTCACGGTTTTGAATTAGGTTGCGCTTGTGCCTATTTTCCATTTTCTCGGTTTAGAATTAGGTTGTGCTTGTGCCTATTTCCCGTTTTCACACAACTACACAACCTACACTTACCCCAGCAAAGCACACCCATAGGCGGCTTACACTTACCCCAGCAAATCACACCCATAGGCGGCTTACACTTACCCCAGCAAATCACACCCATAGGCGGCTTACACTTGCCCCAGCAAAGCACACCAATAGGCACCTTACACTTACCCCAGCAAAGCATACCCATAGGCGGCTTACACTTACCCCAGCAAAGCACACCCATATGCGGCTTACACGTACCCCAGCAAAGCACACCCATAGGCGGCTTACACTTGCCCCAGCAAAGCACACCCAGTTTTCTCGGTTTGAAATTAGGTTGCGCTTGTGCCTATATTCCGTTTTCTCGGTTTGGAATTAGGTTGCGCTTGTGCCTATATTCCGTTTTCACGGTTTTGAATTAGGTTGCGCTTGTGCCTATTTTCCGTTTTCTCGGTTCAGAATTAGGTTGTGCTTGTGCCTATTTCCCGTTTTCACACAACTACACAACCTACACTTACCCCAGCAAATCACACCCATAGGCGGCTTACACTTGCCCCAGCAAAGCACACCAATTGGCACCTTACCCTTACCCCAGCAAAGCATACCCATAGGCGGCTTACACTTACCCCAGCAAAGCACACCAATAGGCACCTTACACGTACCCCAGCAAAGCACACCCATAGGCGGCTTACACTTGCCCCAGCAAAGCACACCCAGTTTCCCCATTTTGAAATTAGGTTGCGATTGTGCCTATTTTCCGTTTTCTCGGTTTTGAATTAGGTTGCGATTGTGCCTATTTTCCGTTTTCTCGGTTTGGAATTAGGTTGCGATTGTGCCTATTTTCCGTTTTCTCGGTTTTGAATTAGGTTGGGCTTGTGCCTATTTTCCATTTTCTGGGTTTAGAATTAGGTTGTGCTTGTGCCTAATTCCCGTTTTCAAACAATTACACAACCTACACTTACCCCAGCAAAGCACACCCATAGGCAGCTTACACTTACCCCAGCAAAGCACACCCATACGCGGCTTACACTTGCCCCAGCAAAGCACACCCAGTTTTCTCGGTTTGAAATTAGGTTGTGCTTGTGCCTATATTCCGTTTTCTCGGTTTGGAATTAGGTTGTGCTTGTGCCTATTTTCCGTTTTCTCGGTTTGGAATTAGGTTGTGCTTGTGCCTATTTCCCGTTTTCAAACAACTACACAACCTACACTTACCCCAGCAAAGCACACCCATAGGCGTCTTACACTTACCCCAGCAAAGCACACCCATATGCGGCTTACACGTACCCCAGCAAAGCACACCCATAGGCGGCTTACACTTGCCCCAGCAAAGCACACCAATAGGCACCTTACACTTACCCCAGCAAAGCACACCCATAGGCGGCTTACACTTGCCCCAGCAAAGCACACCAATAGGCACCTTACACTTACCCCAGCAAAGCATACCCATAGGCGGCTTACACTTACCCCAGCAAAGCACACCCATAGGCATCTTACACATACCCCAGCAAAGCACACCCATAGGCGTCTTACACATACCCCAGCAAAGCACACCCATAGGCGGCTTTACACTTGCCCCAGCAAAGCACACCCAATTTTCTCGGTTTGAAATTAGGTTGCGCTTGTGCCTATATTCCGTTTTCTCGGTTTGGAATTAGGTTGCGCTTGTGCCTATATTCCGTTTTCACGGTTTTGAATTAGGTTGCGCTTGTGCCTATTTTCCGTTTTCTCGGTTTTGAATTAGGTTGCGCTTGTGCCTATTTTCCGTTTTCTCGGTTTAGAATTAGGTTGTGCTTCTGCCTATTTCCCGTTTTCACACAACTACACAACCTAAACTTACCCCAGCAAAGCACACCCATAGGCGGCTTTCACTTACCCCAGCAAAGCACACCCATTGGCACACCCATTGGCGGCCTACACTTACCCCAGCAAATGGGTGTGTCAAAAAATCCTGAAAAAAAATGAATAAATAAAGATGGAGAGAATGACAAAATCGAGAAGAAAGAGGGCCAAAAAGATGGCAGGAACAAAAAATGAAGGAAAAAGAGACCTGGAGAGGTCAAAAACTCGCCAGAAAAGAAAGACAAAAAATGAAGGAACAACAGGTCCGGGTATGTCAAAAAATCCTGAAAAAAAAAAAAAAAAAAAAAGATGGAGAGAATGACAAAATCGAGAAGAAAGAGGGCCAAAAAGATGGCAGGAACAAAAAATGAAGGAAAAAGAGACCTGGAGATGTCAAAAACTCGCCAAAAAAGAAAGACAAAAAATGAAGGAACAACAGGTCCGGGTATGTCAAAAAATCCTGATGGCAGGAACAAAAAGATGGCAGGAACAAAAAATGAAGGAAAATGAGACCTGGAGAGGTAAAAAACTCGCCAAAAAAGAAAGAGAAAAAATGAAGGAACAACAGGTCCGGGTATGTCAAAAAATCCTGAAAAAAAAAAAAAAAAAAAAGATGGAGAGAATGACAAAATCGAGAAGAAAGAGGGCCAAAAAGATGGCAGGAACAAAAAATGAAGGAAAAAGAGACCTGGAGAGGTCAAAAACTCGCCAAAAAAGAAAGAGAAAAAATGAAGGAACAACAGGTCCGGGTATGTCAAAAAATCCTGAAAAAAAAAAAAAAAAAAAGATGGAGAGAATGACAAAATCGAGAAGAAAGAGGGCCAAAAAGATGGCAGGAACAAAAAATGAAGGAAAAAGAGACCTGAAGAGGTCAAAAACTCGCCTAAAAAGAAAGAGAAAAAATGAAGGAACAACAGAAAAAAGGGGGCAAAATTGTTTTTTAAAAAGTGATAGAAAAAAATGGAGAGAATAAAAGATCGAAAAAAAGACTGATAGAAAAAAGATGGAGAGAATAAAAAATCAAAAAAGAGTGATAGAAAAAAAAATCGAAAAAAGATGGAAAGAAAAAAAGTGATAGCAAAAAAAAATTCGAAAAAAGTGGGTTAAAAAAACTCGAAAAAGAGTGGTAGAAAAAAAAGATGGAGAGAATAAAACATCGAAAATAAGTGA
>JAOPHQ010005061.1:0-27866 GCA_030340625.1 Merluccius polli
TTGTCTCTGTCTTGTCATCCCCTCCTCCTCCCTCCCATCCCCCCCCCCCCCCCCTCCATCCATCGTCTCCGCGATGGCGAAGGTCTGCGCTCTGTCAGTCACGTGTGACAGTTATGGCCTCCTCACCATTAGCCCCCCCCCCCCCCCCGTCTGTCCCGAGACTCGTCGGACACCGTGTTAGGTCACAGACGGAGGAGGGACGGATTTAATGTTGTCACTCGGAGAGAGGCTGTGTGTTCAAGCACCGGCGGCGACCAGGTGATGCGCAGTTCAGTTGTCGTGTAAAATGGCGCTGGATGCGCGCCAAGTGCGGGCACAAAGTTGCAATTTTAATCACTGCTGCCTTTTGCGAGTGACACGTTTTCTTTTCATCGTCGGCAACCGCACCTGTTTTGTATTCCGTTATTTCCGTTTTGTTTTGTTTTTTTTACGACTGAATTCCGCCGTTCGTCCCCGGCGATGCGCGTTGCCGAGCTACAGACGGCATGAATGGTTGTCCGTGGTGAAGAGAGAAGCATGTGATTCGTGCCTTCATTGGCCATAATAGAAAAAGCAGACAGGAAGACAAACAGGCGGGCGGGACAGGCAGGCCACTGCTATCTATGACAAGATAAAGGAAGCAGGTGTGAAAAGGAAATTAATGTAAATCCATCAATCTTCAATTAGAGCCCCGGCGCCCACACCCACAATAAGTGCGCCGTCTCGAACCGTCCAATGGGGCCGCGGCGTGATTCACATCCTGGCCCCGCCCACTTGGCCGTTCTCGCCTTGCCAAAAATGGATCCGCCATAATAGCGCCCAACAACCCACACACTGACACGCACGCGCACACGCACGCACACGCACACACACACACACACACACACACACAACAATAAAAAGCTTATGTATCAGAGCTGTATTATGCCACATACAGAGAGAGAGAGAGAGAGCGAGAGAGCGCTAATGATGAGAGATGTGCAGTAGGTGCAGGTGCAGCATGTTAGCTTTGTGAGCAGCAGCCGCCGCGGCGTTGCTGCTTGTCCATTAGGAGCCCAGTGTGTGGCCGGGGATAATTCCCTGTGCCTGGAGGTGCAGCGGGCGCGTGCGGTCTCTGTGGGGCCGGGGAAAGAATGGCAGTTTAACCTAATTTGGTTCTAATTGCAAAGACAGAAAGTCCACCTGCCACACACACACACACACACACACACACACACACAGCATAGTGTTGTGTCCCTCCCTACAAGGCTTGGACGAAATAGAAAACATTGCAGAAAGAGAAATAGAGAGAGAGAAGATAACACCATGAAGCAGTGGAGGGAAGGAAGACGTACACATACAATGAAATGATAACAGGTTTATTGGTTTGGACGTCAATATTATATCCAGTGTTGTGACAACTACAATGAGAAACTGCCTTCTACCTCGGCATGCATGATGACATATACATTTGTTCCTCCGAGGCGAAGCGCTGCGAATAGAGACGTCATACACTTGGCTGTGTGCTATTTGATGTCACACGGTGTTTATTGAACGCCTATTCGACATTCAGACAGATTCCAAATATTTGGAAAATTTCCCCTGACAATAAATATTTAAAAGGCTCAGAGCGCACCTTATACACCAGATAGGAATATTGTCCGGCCCTGGGGAGCTTTACAAATGCATCGGTCAAGAACAAAACAGTTTTATCTCAATGTGCGCACAACCCCACAGATAGAAACATGCGTTACAGTTATGCCAAATATTAGCTCAACCATGATATGTCTTCTGCGGTGGCTGACAGGGGAATGATTCACTTCTCCCTTCAGGGGTCTGCTATGCTAAACATGCCAAGTAGTTTGGTTCCCAAACTTTATGAAGGCCAAATGTTGTTTATTAGCCTCGTTGAAGAGGCATTTTTTTCTTGATTACATATTATCATTGAATTAATATATAGGCCTATATATTTATTTATTTTTGCAATTATTGCTTGTTATTGTATTATTGAATTTATATATATTTTTTGTATATATTTATATTTATATAAACTTAAATATTTATATTTTATTTGTATGTCTATTATTTAATTATTTAATGTATATATGTATTTATTTTATTTTTCACATATTTATTTTTCTATTTAATGTGTTACATATTGTGTAGCTATTTGTCTATGTCTAAGGTAATGAAAGCCTCAACATACATGGCTAATCCAGCGCTGCTGATAGTCACCAGTTCAGGGGGGAAACTTGACCCGTGGTTTAAGGTCCCCTCTCCCCCCTCTCCCCCCTCCCTCCCTCCCCCACCCACCCTGTTAGGGCTCTCATCTGCAGGGCCAGCCTCTATCAGCTGACCAGATCCTGCAGCGGTGTTAATGGCAGGCTGTGTAAAGGGTTGTGTAAAGCAACACCCCCCCCCCCCCCCCCTCCCCACCCTACACACACACACACACACACACACACACACACAGCCCCGTCCCCTTAACAAGGAGTGTGATTGTCCTGCTAATGTGTTACTTCCTGTTCAGAAGTTGCCTGCCCCTGGAATAGGGTTGAGAGGCGGACGCCGGAAGATATCCCCCTCCAGTCAAGCCCAGATCCCAGGCTGCTCTGTGTCACCCCCCCCCCCCCCCCCCACACACACACACACACACACACACACACCTCCCCCTCCCCCTCACCCTCACCCACCCCCAGCCAGTCAGCGCGCACACACACACACACACACAGCGACGGAGGCGATTGATTTCACTTAAGCAAGTTACACCGGACAACGGCATAAAAGCCTGGATAGCCCACTGGAGTTCCTGGATATAGACCAGTTGTTAGGGCTGACATCAGACTGGAGGTGCGCTGCTGCACATTCAGCTGTCGATTGATCAGTGATCAACGCCGCGGTTGAACACTTAATACTTGAAAATCCCTGAGAATAGCTTTGGATTATGGCACTTTTTCGCATGTGTTTTTTTTCCACCTTATTGGATACTGCTATTTTCTCGGTGTGCACTTTCAAAATGCGATGGCAGTACTGCAGTGGGGGTATCGGGGGTGTAAGGGACGGTGACTGTGTCGACGGCGACATATTCTTCCAGCTTACTACCACCCCCCCCTCTCCTCCCCTCTCTCTCTCCCACTGCCCCAGGATTTACACAGTGTGCAACTTTGATCTGGAGGTATTAAAGTCAATGGTATCCCAACAGGGTGTGGAGCGGAGCTGGGGCTTATGAGGGTTTAATGCCCTGCTGTACATGCAGGGAGCTATCTGAGACCTAACACATGCAGGGGAGGGGGGGGGAGAGAGAGTGGGAGAGAGGGAGAGAGGTGGGAGAGAAAGAGGATGAAGAGAAGAGGTGGTGGGAAGCAGAGAGAGAGAGCTAGAGACGATGGAAGAGAGCGAGAAGAAGGAGAGAGGCTATTTCGCCGATTGCGAGCAGCGGGTCAACTCGTTGGCGGGGAAAGTGCTGCGTTGCCATGGCAAAATGCCTTTTTATCCCCCCCGGAGTCACAGGCCTGGGGCGCCGTCCACGGCGGCGAGTGTTGTTGAAGAAGCAGCAGAGATCAGGGCCTTCATCAGTCACTGCTGATACAAGGAACACAGCCCAGGGCCCTATCTGGATCAATATACACACACACACACACACACACACACACACACACACACACACACACACACACACGCACACAGGCAAGCACACACACACACACACACACACACACACACACACACGCACACAGGCAAGCACATACACACACACACACACAGGCACACAGGCAAGCACATACACACACAGGCAAGCACATACACACAAAGACACATAGGCCAGCACATGCAAACACACACACACACACACGTGCGAGCACAGCACACACACACACACACACTCTTGCATACAATTGTGCATATGCATAAACAGAAGTGCAGATGAATTGAGCGAGAAAGAGTAAATATACCACAAGGGAATTACACTTCAGTGCATTAGGCCTGCCTTCTGCTCCACATGCGCCTCGTACTTCATGGTCTACCATCGGCACAGTGTGTCTTTTTAGATTAGGAGTATGTTGATGGCCTGTCAGAGCCCGTTTAAAACTAGTAAATAACTGTTTAGTTCCTCCGCGCTCCCTGTCACGAGCCCAGAGTCTGCTCTCTCTCCCCGGTCTCCCATGAACAGAAGTCTGAAAAATCAGGAGAGAAAATAAAGTCTTAAACTTCTGTTGATGGAACTTCAGCATAGCTGACCGACCATCTGATTCACACCCTATCTGTCCAAGGCACGGCACATATTTATTTCCAGCGAGTGATTGCATCAATTTTGTCCTGTTTTTAACTTGGTTAGGGTAAAAAAAAAAAAAAAAAGGAAAAAAAAAACACACACACACACACACACAGGCTTGGCTGGTGGCGTGGCACACATCGGTGGCTGCAGGGAGCCAAAAGCACTTTATTTATGTTTGGATGGCAGCGAGCGCTCGGTTCTGCTTGGCACAGACGGTGTGCTGTGGTCTTTGGCACCTCTCCTCTTCCCTCCTGTCCCCCTGACACACGGTACACCCCCCCCCCCCCCCCCACACACACACACACACACACTCTCCCACCCCTCACCCAACTCCACCACCAGGCCTCTGTCGTTCTGTTGTGTGTGTTCATGTGTGTGTGTGTGTGTGTGTGTGTGTGTGTGTGTGTGTGTGTGTGTGTGTGTGTGTGTGTGTGTGCGTGTGCGCATGTCATTTGTCTATTCTTATTTTCCGCTTGTCGCTTTGTGTTATTTTCTTCCTTTTCCTTTTGAATGACATTTTATTTGCGTCATTTCAATTAAACGATACTGGAAGGACTCGCTTGTTGATTCAATTTTTTTTTTTTTCGGGACATTTGTCAGTTAAAAAAAACCCCAAAAAAGAAACATTGTACATGACCACTAATAGCAACACTACGGGACACGAGAAGTTGGAAAAACATGTTTGAGAACATTTAGAGAATAAAGTTAATCTTCAGTGTACTTAAAATCATGGGACTGCAAATCTCCAGGGAAATGGAAAAACAAATTATATATATATATATATATATATATATATATATATATATATACTAGTGAATTAGGATTACTGCCTATGCCAATGGCTAATCTGGTACTTTAAGGCGCCGACTTTGCTACTTGAAACTTTCTTTAAGACATCACATGTGGGGGCCTGGGTGACTCACCTAGTAACGCCAGCCAAGCGCAAAGTCTAATCTCCTCTCGGCCCCTGCTTATGAAGGAGAGAGAGAGGGGCCTCTGCCAGGGCGTCCACTGAGCAACAGCCTTAACCCCCCCCCCCCCCACACACACACACACACACCCAAATAAAAAAAATCTCAAAGTTACAAGGTCGGCACCACATCTGCTGCTGGCAGGACCTGAAGCAAGCAGATATCCTCCATGACGACACCTCCAACAACCTCAACACCCACAATTAGAGCGCCGCCGCTGCCGCCGCCGCCGTCTCCCTCCCCGACTCTTTCTTTCTTCTGGCTAAAGAAGGACAAAAAAAAAAAAGTCCAGATGACCCCCGCTCCGGTATATAAATATATCATTTATATCTCCTATATTTATAAACCCCCCCCCCCCCCCCCCCCCCCCCCCCCCCTCCCCCGGTGCAGAGGCACCCCCGGCAGCCTTAAAAGGAGAAGGCCCCGCTTTTATTTTTTTATTTTTTTGGTCCGGTCCTGTCGGAGGTGTGTGGAGCCTGCGGAGACTCAAGCCCCTCTAACCGGCTCCGTGGCCTGGGATTCCTCAGCAGCCGCGCACAAGTAGCCCGGGAGTGGAGGGCGCCGGGGGAGAAACAGAGAGAGAGGGAGAGCGAGACGGAGAGAGAGGGAGAGGTCCTTGTGGTCAGGCCGTATAGACACAGCCACCCGCTCACCAGATAACCGGCTGATAGCCAGGGCTAATTCTGGTCATGTCAGGGGAGAGAGAGACAGAGAGAGAGAGAGAGACATGGAGAGTATTAAGCGAACGTGGAATGCCAGCAGCTGGATCTCTGTTTGTTTCGTTGTCGTCAGTCGGTTAGTCAGTCGATTTCTCACAGCGAAGTGATTACTGATGAGATCTCGTCTCCCTCGCCGTAGCGTCGATTACAAAACCGGACTGTTTGCGCATTGTTTGCCACCTTTTTTTTCTAAACGCGCCGTGCATATTTCAAACACTGACTGATTCCATGTGGAGAACAAAATGGACTAAAAGTGAGAATAACATTGTTTTATAGCGATGGATACAAAACACTTCTACGCACACAGCCCATGGCAGTCAGCTGCTCTCTCTCTCTCCGTGCCAGCTCCACGTCTCGCTGACACCTGCGCAACACATTTGCCATCCATTCCAGTTGATCAGAAACACACGCGCACACACACACGCACACGCGCACACGCACACACACACACGCAGACACACACACATGGCTGAAACACGCTGAAATCTGCTGCAGTATAAACCGACTGAATGTGGAACACATGACCTGTCTTGACCAGATTACAGATTAACAGCTCAGCGTGAGAACGTGGTCCCGGGTCAGATGGTTCTGACAGAACCGGGCCTGCTGAGACTTTACCCAGACGCCCCTTCCTGGCCCAGAGAGGAAAGAGATGCTTTGTGCTTCTGTCCATGTGAATATACGCTGTGATGTGTGTGTGTGCGATGTGTGTATTTTACGTGTGCATGCGTGTGTGTGTGCATGTGTGTGTGTGTGTTTGTGTTTGTGCATGTGTGTGTGTGAGTGTGTACATGTGTGTGTGTGTGTGTGTGTGTGTGTGTAGCTTGGCTCCCGGAAGAAGAGCAGTGGCTCAGTGCTGTGAGGACACTGCTGGGAAATGTCTGTGTCACCAGTGTGGCCCAGGCAGGCAGATACACAGAGCAGCAGTCACAGACACATTCTTGGCCGCGACCGAACACAGTCACCAGCACGAGCCCCACTGCTGCACTCAAAAGCTCTCTCTCTCGCTCTCTCTCTCTCTCTCGTTCCTTTCTCTCCATTTCCTCCTTTCTGTCTCAGATGCTTTTTCTTTCTTCGTGTCCCACACACACACACACACCGACAGAAAGAGACAGACACGCAAACACACACACACACGCACACACACACACACACACACACAGACGTGGGTGATTTGACAATTTTCACATTTTGTGTGCAAATATTTGGAAAATGATCATTCCCATTATCCCCGGCGGAACGCTATTTACCCACAGCTTCCTTCATTAAACCCATTTCTTAATTAAAGAAAAAAAAGTTGTATGTTAGTTTTACATATTTTTTATTAAAACCTAAACGTGTAAATCAATATTAAATCCGAGGACTCGTTCGGGAGTGGAATAACAATCCGGTGTGTGTGTGTGTGTGTGTGTGTGTGTTTTGGTGGTCCGTGGAGGCTGCAGCCTGTGCACAGGGAGTGAAACGAAGCTAACTAGCACCCCCTCTTGAAAGCACAGCCTTGCGCACGGCTGCTGCTCCACGGTGCACCGATGAAATAAAACACAAAATCAAACTCTGCCCATCGGTACGAGTTCCGGATCGGGCGGTTTCTCACACGAATACGCGGTACGGAGTCGGACGAGTGTTTCGTTGGGATTAATATCTTAGCGACGGGGGGGGGGGGGGCTTGGGGGGGAGCTTGTGTTTTATGTACGTGGTGTTATCTATGTGGCGTCGTGCTGGAGAATACGGCTCAGATTTGAGTAATGTGGATTAGCCGTCTTACAGCTCGTAATACCCACGGCGAACAAAAAAAACCGTGTTCATTTTTGAATTACTAACAATGGAGAACATCTGATCAGATGTCAGACAATAAGTCTGATTTCTAAATGCCTACGACTTCATATTTCAGTCGGCGTCAGCAAACACAGCATCAGCAACATCTAAAACAAATGTCTCCAGAAATAAGACCAGCAGGCATCATTTGATGCTAAATCACATCTATACACCATACATGCGAGATGACATTGTGTATTCTGGTCAGAGTTGGTAATCCTTAATATATCACCACACAAAACATGACATGTTTTTTGCCAAAGTGTCAAGTCACCGTCGTTTATCCCCAGCGCCTAGCAACCTATAGCTGACATGCCCTTTCACACGCTGGATACATGAGGCTGCACGCGCACATCACTTATCTCACGGTCGGTTGCACCTCAGGCAGTTTGTTTGTTTCGCTGCTTCGTTTCCTATTGTGTTGGTGTCAAGGCAACAAGCCCTTGAAAAAAAAAAAACCCAACACCTTTGATCTGTGCCATGAGGCCTCCATACCGCGCGCTATACCGTCCAAACCCGGCGTTCCCTACGTTCGCTATTTTTTGCAATCAACTTCGGTTCCGCGTTATGATTGTTTTTTTCAGTCCTTCTGCAATCTGCTCACTCACACACACACACACACACCATGTGCACGCACTCGCGCGCACACACGCTCACACACACGCACGCGCAGCTAGATTTTACTGAGCGTTTTCGGCGGCAGCTGCAGAGGTCAAAGAGGAGACGGGTGACTGGAGGGTGGGGGTGTGGGGGGGGGGGGGGGGGTGATGGTGGGGGCTGGTGTGGGTGCAGAGCAGCGTGTGCGTGTGTGTGTGTGTGTGTGTGTGTGTTTGTCTCTGTATGTGTAGAGGTGGTTGGTTGGTCAGGTGCGGTGCCACCACCAGTGATCATTAGGGTTACAGCTGCCCGGGCCAGATTGTGGCTCTGCCTGCACCAGGTGAGATGTTCCTATGCCTAGGGAGAGCATCTGCCCATCGTCGTCCCCCCCCCCCCCCCCCCCCCCTTCCCCGCAGACAGAGACCTCCTACCGGTCTGCCCGACTCAAGCCCGACTGGTAACAAGGTCACCCGACTCTCTCTCACTTTCTGACCGCTTCTACTCACTGTCACTCGCATGCGCACCGCACACACCGCACACACCGGACATCACACACCGCAAACCGCATGCCGGACACTGGACACTTTGCTGTGGTGTGGCTTCTCATTGCTCTTTGTCTGTCTGGCTGGCTGACTGTCTGGCTGGCTGACTGGCTCTCTCTCTCTCTCTCTCTCTCTCTCTGTCTTTCTCTTTATATATCTCTCTCTGAACTAGGACTCTCTCTCATTCTGTGTGTGTGTGTCTCTCTCTCTCTCTCTCTCTCTCTGGTTCTCTCTCTGGTTCTCTCTCTGGTTCTCTCTCTCTCTCTCTCTCTCTCTCTATGGTTCTCTCTCTCTCTATGGTTCTCTCTCTCCGGTTCTCTCTGTCCCTCTCCTTCCTGCTCTTGAAAAACTTTACATGAACACATTTACAGTCCAATTTCCAACTGTAGCGCACTGAGGCGTTTTCCATATTGTTTTTTTCTTTGGAAACGCGATAAACTTTGCTATGTTAATTACATAGCGTGATGCTCGTTGATAAGTGGACACTTTCATCATGGCAAACTAATTGGCTCAGAACACTTGAGCCTCCTATTTCCAACAGCTCCCCGCGACCGTTTATTCTTTTCATCTGATCAAACCAGGGCAGAATTATAATTATGCGCCAAGCTCCGAGGGACATTTTGAGTTTGGATAATACGTGCATTCATCCGAGAGCCTAAATGAAGCATGGCAAACATTGTCGCCGACTGATTGTGTTCTTGTTAACGATTCAGAAATGTCTATAGTATATATAGAAAGACTTGTATTTGTGGGGTTTCTATGAATAGACTCCAGGACGTTTGTATGTACGTGTGATGTATGAGCTATTGGTGTCAGTTGACATATTTTTTGGAAACTTTTGTATTGCTCAGTCTGGGAAGAAGACTTGGGAATTTCCCCTGTGGCTACTTCAGCTCAAAAAGTTAAATTCATTTTCATTTGGCGTAATGGTGACTGGATTTCAAGCCGTATTTTTTCCAAAATGAGCTATTTGCCATCTTGTTTAGAATCTAACAACGTATGTCGCTAAGGCTGCTATTTCTACTGTTTTTGAAACATTTCATCATACCTTTTTCACCCTGTTTTTTGAACGTGTAATATATTTTTAGATGTGAATATTGCATGCTGCATGACGGAAGAAAGCGATGTAGGAGTTGATTGTGAATTCGTGTTCAGATTGTGAATGGAAGACAATCGTATTAGAAAAAAACATCACCTGGCCACAAAAAACACACACGGCTCCTGTTGTCGAAGCCGGAGTAGAGAGTAGTGGAAGTGGAAGGACGATATGCAACATCCGCAGAACCACATTATCCTTGTTCCTGTTTGTATTTGCTTCTTTTGAATATCCTAATGTACAACATATAACAGCCGATTCTCGTCACGGCAGTGGTGGTGGGGGGGGTTAAAAAGGCATTGGGAGCTTTGAATGTGCGTCCCCCGCTACAGCTGTGTTCAGCCGTCAGGGCCGCTTCGCACAGGACAGAAAAAGGGACCGGGAAAAACAGGTGTGTGACACCAACTTTCTGCCTCACAGACGGAGACAATGAAGCCCTTGGTCAAGGGCACAGCACCTGGGCCATTGTTTAATCACACAAAATGGCTTTTAAGTGCAAATTTCCGCTTGGTCCTAAAAGAGACGTGGCCTCTGCACTTGCGTTACTCGTCTGAACCAACATGTGTTGCGTGTGCTCATTTGCATAATGGGGCGAAATGGAAATGAGGGGGCCAGCTTTGTCAAGCCAAGACAAAAAGAAGAAAGAACAGGAGAGAGAGATAGGCCGATGTCATTCTGCTCCACCATACATCTGCACACTACAAAGGTGTGATGTCTTGAGGATAAATTGACCACTTTCACGGCGTCCTTTAAGGGGTGCGAGATTGAGGTCCCCACTTACCGACACAAATTATGAACGTTTTATAAAAAGGGTATTTTAAGCACCGTTAAGTATTGACGGTGCGCGCCACACACACACACACACACACACACACACACACACACACACACACACACACACACACACACACACACACACACATTTTATCTTTATGTCTTATCCTTTTTTACGATGGCTATCTGGAGTGTTATGTTTTTAGATGTGTTTTTTTTTCTATAGGCTACTTATATTTCATCTATTTCATATTTATTTCATATATTTCATTGTGTTTTTTAGACTGTGTTTAAGAAAATGAATACTGCATGTGTATGAATACTTAACAATGCTTTTTTTTTGTTTGTTGTTGACCCAGACATTAGCTATTTACATGTCACCAGCTTGCACACTCGGAGGGCTGGATGCGCTATGCTAAACACATTTCTCTGACGTTGCGTCATACGCTTTCGCGGATCGCTCGGTTCTCAACACAACTCCTGAGCGAGAGGAAGCATCAAACGACTGATCGCAAGGGGACACCTGTTTCATAAAAAAACCTAAAAAAAAAAAAAAAAAGTTAGATTCGTAGGACGGTTGGTCCTCGGTGCTGCGTGCTCGCTTGCACCGTTGTTCTAACCGCCTGTGGGCTCCTACAGTGCAGCTACACGAGAAACCACATCCGTGAACCGACGACTCGCTCAGAACCGTCAGAACGGGACCTGGTCCGTCCTGCAAGCTCAGAGCAGGTACTGTGAACCTGAGACACATCAGCCAGGCTCATCGACAACAACAACAACAACAACTGGTTCACAACTATAATGCGTTTGCACTGATAACTTCTACCGACCTGATGTGACTCTCTGCAGCTGCGTCTGCTGCGGCGCCATCTCCATTGTTTGACATTGGCACAACTGCCCCCTCCTCCTCCTCCTCCTCCTCCTGCTCCTGCTCCTCCTCATCATCATCATAGTGGGGCTTTGTGGGCCTGCCCTGCTGTGAAACATCCCGCACGCAGATGCACTGCAAACAGCAATGCATGGCTTCCCCCGCACACAACACACACACTCTGAGTCATCTCCTTCCTTTCCGATAACTGCTATTGCAAACAAATACAAAAATCTGGAGCCAAACCTGCAAAGTGCATTGCGGTGAAACATTGCAATGTAGGTTGCCGTCGGTATTGTGATGGAGAATTGTGAAGCTTGTATTGTAATGCCATCTGTAGACGCATCTCGGTCTGTCTTTTGAAGATACGACTAGCGCTTAATAGTTTGAGTATGACGAGAAACAACAGCGGATGCCGCGCACAGTTATCTTATCTGCATCTCGTCTAAAATGGAAGTAAGTATAAGTGTAATCCCTCTAAGGGCAACAAGAGAGAGGCTTGTTTGCTAAATGTCAAAACAGAAGCTCTTGATTATTCGTTTGACTGGATAAACAGTGTTTTGCGTGACACGCCAGTAAGATCCTTCCCCAATAAGCTGTTGCTAAGCTTCTCTCGGTTTCTTACTCGCTCTCTCGGTACTGGCACTCGGGCGCCGAGGTATTTACTTTAGTTTAATCTACATGAGCTTTCTACACCCAGAAAACACGTCCGCATAAAACCTTACATGGACAAACAAGCGAGGAAGCGAAACCTCGCCGCCTTGTTCGCTGCGAAGGTAGATTATCTGAGAATGTGCGGGGAAATTTCTCCAGGGATGTTTTGGCGCAGAGTAATAAAACTCAGAGAGTGTTGCCTTTGCCAAGCTGAGACATCTGGTCACCTTATCACAGATAAGTGGGGGTTAGTCCTGGCATCTGCTAGAATTAATCCATTTTGCAAACACAGTTATCCTAATCTCCTAAATATGTCGTTCCACGACTGTTACAAACCAGTGGGAGGAATTACCGCCTCTTTCCTCCAACATTTTCAAAAAAGGACATGAATCAGGGGCATCTCCGTCGCCGCGGCGTTTATACGGTGTCGCGGGCTCGCGGGAGGGAGGGAAGGAAGAAAGAAAGAAAGAAGTTCAGGAAATCGGTGCCGTGATCCGCACCTGGCTGGCGTCTATTCACCGAGGCCTCGGCCCTACAGCCAACCCACCTACCGACGTCCCTGGGAATGAATATTCATGCGGGCGGATTTCTCTTTTGTTGCCTGCCTAGTCAGCAGTCACAGAACACATGGCGAGTTTTGGCAGCACCCGGCCAAGGTAGAGAGAGAGAGAGAGAGAGAGAGAGAGAGAGAAAGAAAGAGAGAGAGGGAGAGAGAGAGAGGGCAGTGGCAGTGGAACCAGGACCTGTGAGGCTGACTGACATTTCCATCTGTGGCGAGGCCTGGTAATTATCGGGGAGAGGAGCGCCTGCAGCAGCCAGCCATCTGCTACGGGGGGGGGGGGGGGGGGGGGGGGGAGAGATGGCTCAATGAGGTATGTGTGGTGTGGTGCCGCGCCGCACTCTCCACCACCGGGCCACCGACATGAGGGCTCGCATCTGCTGCCGAGGAGCCCGGCCGCCCCAACACAGCCTGCCTCGCCTGGCCGAGACCGAGAGCGAGAGCGGGGCCGACAGGAGGGAGTAGAGCAGCCAAGAGCCCGCCCCCCCACCCCCACCCCTCCCCCACCCCCACACACACACCCTAACTCTCCGCCCACCGTCACCACCCTACTTCTGTCTACACCCTGCCGACCCCTCCGGGTGCTGGTGGTTGTGGCAGTCGAGGTGGGGTTGGTCGTGGTCGTTTTGGTCGGGGTGGTGGTGGAGGTGGTGTTGGTGGTGGTGGTGGAGGTGTCCTGGTCCTTCTCCTCCTCCTCTTCCTCCTCTTCCTCCTCGTTTTCTTGCCAAAGGGGATGCTTGCGATGTCGGCGCTGGTTATGAATTAGAGCGTGTTTGACAGACAGCTGTGTGACAATAAACAAATCCTCCTCTTGGAACCGATGTGAGGTGGTGATGATGATGATGATGATGATGATGATGATGGTGGTGGTGGTGGTGGTGGTGGTGGTGATGATGGTGGTGGTGGTGGCGGCGGCGGCGGTGGCGGCGGCGGTGGTTTTCAGGTTGACATTGTACATTTAACATACATGATGTGTACATCACATGATTGTTGCAGGGTGTGTGTGTGTGTGTGTTTGTGTGATTTTGTGTTATTGTAGGTGTGTGCTTGTCTGTGAGTATGTGTTTTTGTGTGTGTGTGTGTGTTTGTGTCTTAAAACACGTGTATGCGTTCTATTTCCATCACATAAACTTGCTTCTGTGTGTGTGCAGTGTACTTGTGTTTGGGGGGGGAGGACCGGAGGCCCATCTTCTTCGCTCCTTAACAGCAAGTGTGACTCTGACTCATTCATGAGGCACAGATTTGTGAGTCATGTATTGGGGAGGCTACACGCAGCCTCCGCACGCACCTGGCAGGTGTGTGTGTGTGTGTGTGTGTGTTCGTGTGCATGTGTGTGTTTGTTCATCACCTCAATTTTTGTGTCTCAATTCAACAATGGTAACGCGCACACACACACACCAAAGCACACACACACACACACACACACACACACACACACACACACCAAAGCACACACACACACACACACACACACACACACACACACACACACACACACACACACACCAAAGCACATACACACACACACACACACACAAACAATGCACAGAGCATGGCTTCTCCACAGGGAGCCACAAACCCATAGTGGGGAGCCAAGATGGTTAAGTGCAGCATGCTACCCATAAAGACATCTGCCTGTGTGTGTGTGTGTGTGTGTGTGTGGTGTGTGTGTGTTACTGCATGCATGCCCGCGTCTCCTCCTTTCCACCTTACGTTGACACTCCTTCTGCGAGAGTTTACCATGTTATTATCATTAAATACAGCCATTGACATGATGCAGGTTAAACGTACCTCTTGAATAATAACAACGCTGTAATTAGCAGCGAGGTTTATGGCGGCTAATAGAGTTTTATGGATGAGGGTTGTTGAACGGTAAAAGCGCATTGTCTGTGACATTTCTATATGAGACAGACACACAGACAGACAGACAGACAGACAGACAGAGAGAGCGAGAGAGACAGACAGACGACGAGAGAGAGATTGTAAAATGGGAGAGAGTTGGAAAGATGTGTGAGCGTAAAGAGACTGAGTAAAGAAAGAAAAAAAAAAGTAGGATGATTAGGGATGATAATGTTGGTGGGAGATAAAAAGGATGTGCGTGTCGTGCACATCACTTTGCTGGATTCCCTCTGACTGTTTGGACAGATTGGTAGAATTCAAAATGCAGCAGTGGCTTCTGATGTGGCGATTTGCCTTTGATCCCGCCCCAGCGCTTGTTTTTTTTTTTTTTTTTTGCTTCCCCACACGTGTGTGTGTGTGTGTGTGTGTGTGTGTGTGTGTGTGTGTGCGTGTGTGCGCGCACACACAACGTCAAAATCCATTAGATCAACTCTGACGCACCGGTGGCACCGATGTGCTACAAAACTATGTGCATCAACTCGGCTTACCTGCAACAGCGTGATCCACATCTATTGTTATCGTCGTGTCTCCCCACCCCCTCCCACCCCCCCCGCCCAACAAAATAACAACTCATCCACACAAACTTCAGAACGGGCGTCACCTGCGAAACTCGACAACTGCGCGGCGCGCGTGCGGCTGATCAAACGGCGGCGCGTGCGCCCGCGTGAACAGCGCGCCCATCTGAACGAACAGAAAGATGCGCGCTCGCATCTCAGCGGCAGCCACAGCTGTCATTTACCGACCGACCAAAAAAAAAAAAGTCTTTGATAAGGAAAATTTCAATCCCTCCCTCCCTTCCTCCTCCCTCCTCCCCCTCCCTCCCTCCCTCCCTCCTCCTCCTCCCTCCTCCTCCATCCCTGTATTTGGAGTGTTTTTTCTCTTACAGATGTCGCAGCACTCTGAGAAATTTGCGGCGGCGTCAACAGCGTCTATTCCCCATTCAGCCGCATTAACTCCTGTGCCATGTGTCTAACAAACGGAGGGCATTCTGGAGCCCTTAATGACAAGGCTGCTCCCCTCCCCTCCCTCCCTCCCTCCCCCTCTCCCTTCCATCCTCCCCCCCCCCCCCCCACCTCCCACCCCCCATCTCTCTCGCTCTTATCAAATTGCTCTCTAAATGAAGTACAGCTGTGTGGACCAGGTGCTTCGCCACCCCCCCCTCGCCACCCCCCCCACCCCTTTTTTTTTTGTGCAGAAAGAACAGGAAATTATGAAATCCCCCCCCCCCCCCGTCCCCCCCCACCCTCCTACCCTAAATCCTTCACAAATGCGGCAGGGGCCAGGCGGGAAGGTTGGATGCGTCGCGGCTCGCCCCCGGTCTCTGGTCTCGTCTGTAAAAAAAACACGCGTCGCCTCATCAGATACGACGCGTGTTTTTTTTGTTGATCCTAGTTGCATTCATCTTCCTTATCTCGTTCCCCCCGGCGATGGCGTCCGGCGCCGGGCCGACCGAGATGGGAGATCCCGGGAGCCCAGGAGGAGCCAGGGTCAGAATCTGAATGGGCGCACTATTGAAATTTCAGCGTGAACGGTTTGGCTTGCCGCTTTTTAAGCATTTGGATTGATTTTGGCGACGGGTTTGCGGTTATCCGTAACTTAATCGTATCCACTATTCGGTGGGGGGGGGGGGGGGGGGGGGGAGGGCGCATTTCAAATGTGTCATGAACGGTTATCTCGGTGCCAGGCAAATACATCGCGTTAGCAAAGTCTTTTCGCAAGAACTTTCTTATATATATATATACGACGCCGGACATCTGATCTCCTAGCTGTCCGGAAAAAGACGTATGTTTAGCCGATGGAAATATTGGCTTTTCCATTTCATGCAACTGGACCGACGTCATGGCAACTGATATTAAAAATGGTAAAACATCTCAAAAAAGAGAGCACATCTTCCCGAACCCTGACGCCATCGTCCTGAACACTCGCGACTCCGACTTTAAGCCGCACCCTCCCTCTCCCCGCTTTCCTTTCCCTTCGACGAGAGAGAGAGAGAGAGAGAGAGAGAGAGAGAGAGAGAATGAGAGAGAGAATGCACATGTAAAGTAGGCCTCCTGCTCAGGAGATGTGCAGCTGTCAGTGTTGCCATAAACCCTCCACCACCCCACATCCACCACCCCCCCCGCCCCATCAACCCCCCCCCCCCCCCCCTCCCAATCCAGTATCCATAATAGACAAAGCACTCATCAAGGCTGAGCTTCATCTGGCTTCCCAGATGCCTCATCACCAGGGGCAAACCTCATCCAGGGCTCTGAGCCCCGCGCGCCGTGCGCCGCGCCACGCTGCCAGATGTGCGTTGGCAACATGGCCGCGGGGTCAACACATGTGCAAAGGTAGGCCCGATAAATGAATTATACCGTGATTATCATACGCGTGGCAGCTGAGCCGCGCGCGGCCGTATGCAGTGTCACCGTCGCCGCGTCGGTGTCATATTTCGGGCGTGCGGTTGTTCGCGGGTGTGGCGTTTGTATATATATTCGAGAAAAGCGGTGTTGTGCGGTTTCTGCATTGCGAAGCAGTGTGCCGATGGTAATTATTTGATGTGTTTTTTTTTTATTTTGTAAGTATAAATTAAATACAGACGACAAGACGAGCATCTAGATCCAGGTTCCTTAAGAAAACGGCGATTTTATATTAATGCCGACAAAAACCCTTGAATATTCGGGGAGGCGCGTGGCGAAGCCAGGCCGCACTTAGGATCCTCCCAGTGATTCCCAATGAATCCGTGCCATATGCCCTGTATTCCTACATAATTCCACAATGTTCTAGGTCGTTCTCCCTCTCTCCCTCCATCCCCCCCCCCACCCCCACCGCCGCCGCCTCCCACCAAACATATTCTGTTTCGTCATATGCCAAAAAGACCTTTCTCCCCCTCTTTCTTCTTCCCTCCCTCCCTCCCTCCCTCCCTCCCTCCCTCCCTCCCTCCCTCTGCTCCCTCTCTCTCTCTCTCTCCCTCCTTCCAATCCCTCGCTCCTTCGCTCCGACATGCTCGCTCCTCGTGGTAGATCTGGCTCGGCCCAGGCTCCCCGGGCCTCCCTTTTCAAAGCGCCATGCCAACTTCACAGGGCCCAGGTGTAAGGGGGGAGGGGGGGTGCGAGAGGGGACGGGTGAGGGTGGGGGGACGGGGGACGGACGGGGGACAGGGGGGGGGGGACCCTTATCAATTGCACTAACAAGCGTGCTTACTGGGATCACAGGACACGTCGGGGCTCACTTTAAAGTCCCCCGACCGGAGCCAAGGATGACCTGGATAGGAGACACTGAACATCCCCCCCCCCCCCACCACACACACACACGCAAGCACACACATACACGCATGCACGCGCACACACGCACACACACACCGCACCCCCTGCTGACAGCAGCCAGCAACCTCTGATGGGCAGTCTCTCTTCTCCGTCTCAGACTTGGCCGGCACCCCGCGCCTCGGAAGGAAGGAGGGAGGGAAGGAGGGAAGGAGGAGAGGCGGGAGGAGAGGAGGAGGAGAAGGAGGAGGAGGGGGAGGGAGGGGAGGAGGAAGGGGAGGGAGGGGAGGGGAGAAGAGAAGAAGTCTTTGAAATGCTGGAGTTCCATGAAGAATTGAGAAGCAGTGGAAGAATCAAAGGCTTCTGATACAGGAACGGATGAAATAAAAAAAAGAAATATATATATATATATATATATATATATATTACATGGAGGATTGGAGGATGAGTGTTGGGAGATGGGGATGTGTGGAGAGAGAACGGCATGCTGGGTAGGTTGCATATATATAGGCTGGGAACAAAAGAGGCTATCTGGAGTTGCGGGGGGAAAAGAATAGAGAGAGGATCGCCCCATATCTCTCCGCGGCAGGGACCTTCATGTGAATCCCAGGCGGCGAAGACGCATGACGTCGCCTGCGGCGGCGGCCATGCAAATCTGCAGGATGTCCTATCGCACACAAAAAAAAAGGGAGGAATATGATCACTGCCTTTGGTCAAGGAACAAAAAAAAAAAGGTGCGCACGCACTGACGCGCGCCCGCACACACACACACACACACACACACACACACACATGCAGCAACCCATGGTGGCGTGTACATCAAAGGGGCCTATTGCGAAACCGTATAGAGACATTGCGCCATCGCCATCGTCTTTACAATAAAACCAATTCCGGTTTGACAGGACGTGCTCGCGGCCGTATATGTAACCGGGTGTAACGCGACGTATCGGAGGCACACATATGGATGCGATGTGCGCGCTGCGTCGTTAGCGGCGTACAGTAGCGCAGGGAGAAGGGCACGGGTTCTCGTTAGTAAAACAGGAAGCAGGAAAGGCTGGGAGAGAGAGAGAGAGAGAGAGAGAGATCTGCACGTCCGCAGGGCTGCCGTGGCCGCAGTGAGGAGGAAGAGGAGGAGGAAGAGGAGGAGGAAGAGGAGGGCGGGGGGGGGGGGCGGCGGCAGCTGAAGGCTATTATGTCCAGGTGGCCTAGAGAATACAGGGGCTTCACGCAGAGCTAAACACAAGCACGGACGCGGGCGCACACACTCTCTCTCTCTCTCTCTCTCTCTCTCTCTCTCTCTCTCTCTCTCTCTCTCTCTCTCTCTCTCTCTGTGTCTCTCTCTCTCTCTCTCTCTCTCTCTCTCTCTCTCTCTGTCTCTCTCTCTCTCTCTCTCTCTCTCTCTCTCTCTACATCTGCCCCATTCTCTCTCTTGCGGCCTCCATCCTCTCTCCCACTCTCTCTCTCTCGCACACACACACACACACGCACGCACACACACACACACACACACACACACACACACACACACACACACGGGCCCGGCAGAGACTACATACACACTGACACAGAGAGAGCTCCACAGCTGGTAGGATGCCCCGCATGTCAATTAGGAAGGCAGAGCATGCACAGGGACACATGGACATCCACACAGCGCATGTATAATGCATGGCAGGGACTGGATGGACTGTATGGGAAGAAGCCTGCCACTAGATTGGATCCGGTGGTGGTGGTGGTGGTGCTGAGGAGGGAGGGAGGGAGGGAGGGAGGGGGAGGGGGGGAGGGAGGGAGGGAGAGAGGGAGAGAGAGAGAGAGAGAGAGAGAGAGAGAGAGAGAGAGAGAGAGAGAGAGAGAGAGAGAGAGAGAGAGAGAGAGAGAGAGAGAGAGAGAGAGAGAGAGAGAGAGAGAGGAGAGAGAGAGAGAGAGAGAGAGAGAGGCTGTGTATGTCAAAAAAGAAAAAAAATGTGCTATTTCAGATTCGATCACTCACCTCAAGGTTTTTCTCTCCCAGGCAGGTGGATTTGATGGGGTTAGCCTCTGGTATTTGTGTGTGTGTGAGTGAGAGAGAGAGAGGGAGAGAGAGAGAGAGAGAGAGAGTTTGTGTCTTACATGTTGGCACATATTACAGGTAAAGATGTATGTGTGTGTGTGTGTATGTGTGTTTGTTTTGCATGCGTCTTCAGTCTATGCACTGACAGAAACTGTGAAATTGGCGTAACATGCGTACACCTTCAGCCTCCGCTTTTTCGACTCGCCTCAATCCGAAGCAAAATCCCACGGTCTGGTATCTGGCGCGTAGCGGTACGTCGACTTATAATGCAGCTTTTGCGGCGAACGTTTCTTCATATCTGGGTTCATTCGTGCTTGGTGGCGATGAGAAGTTGTCCTGAGTGCTGATAGCGGCTGAACGCTGTGTCATGTTTTGAAACCAACATAAAGATATATAGGTCTGCCTACTTGCCCCTATGGGCCGACACATTGATATGGGTGGAGATATACGTTTACATTACATTGATTACATTCATGGATGGATATCAATGCATAGTTTATTAGAAAACGTTCACTTTAACAGGAGGGTACTTCATGCCTATATGATGAAATACTAAGTGTTGAGTCTGTACAGCTATACCATTTGATTACAGTAATAACATGAGGTAAGTCCTAGCATCATTTTTAAATTATGCATTAACTAGATGACATGATTACCCTTTGAGCGAAGACACTACATCAGACGCTGTAATAAACGAAATAAAGGAGACAAAGATAGCTTAAGAAAACAGAAAATGTCACTATAACTCATTTCAATAATTTAATATGCGTGTGTGTATGTGAAGGGTTCAAGGGTCTACACGTTTTTGTGGAGTATGCTCCTTCGCAAAAAAAAACCCTTTCCTTTTTTAAAGTCAAAGTAAGACCAAAAAAAAAAAAAAAGAGCCACCCACAGAAAGTGGGACATTATGCAGATGATGCCCATGAAAACTGCATGTAGCGGGGTGAGGGGTCACCGAAGCTTAATTCCATTTTCATGTTCAGGTTGGTGCTCGCCAAGCTGTGGGTGTCTGCTTGTGAGGCGCCGCTTGCTATTGGCCCTGACAGCTAACACTGTAATTGGCTCGCTGAGGTGATTCAGTAATAGTCTGAGTGACATCTTCTCGGGGAAATGTTGACATCGGAGGTGATTGTGGCTACGGTTGGTCTGAAGTGCCGGGGGAAGCGGGGGTGGGCTAACCTTGAAGTTAAAATAAAAAAATTAAAAAAAAACCTCCCCTCCAATTCATGACAGGAGGGGGACCGACTTTCTTCGGGTCCCTTGTCGTCGGTTTTTCTTTTGTACTGTATTATTATTACGATGCCCAAAATAAGGGCTGAGAACCATTTTAATGGCCGATGTCCTCGTCAAGGAATGATTAGAATTGTTATTTTAATGTTTGTCCTTTTTGTCATTGTAATCTTCATTTTGTTTTCCATTAGCGGTCCTATTATTCCTGCTTGTCCTTGTTCATAATTGCGGTAACGTCTCGTCCCCCCGCTCTCTCATCCACAGGCTGTGTCCCATCCACCCCGCGTTGTAATCAAACTCCCTCTCCCCTCGCCCTTCCTCCTGCTCCTAGCCAGGCTGCCTCCTTCTCTCCTTCCTCCTCTTCCTCCACCCCCTGCTTTTTCCTCCTTTCTTTTCTTCCTTTTTCTGCTCATTGCCTCTTGGAGGAAAGGGATGACCAAGGAGGAGGAGGAAGGAGGAAAAGAAAGAGGAGGAGGAGGAAGCAGAGGAGGAAGTAGGAGGGAAGCAGTAGAAGGAGGAGCAGGAAGCAGCAGGAGGAGGAAAGAAAAAAGTAGGAGGAGGGGGAAGAAGAAGTAGTAGGAGGAGGAGGAGGAAGCAGGAGGAGGAGGAGGAGGAGGCGCAGTCGGCACTGCTCTGCTCCTTAGGACGGTCCTCCTTGCGCACACAACACAGATGGTTATTATGGGGCTGCACATAAATTGATTATGTTGGAAATTAACTGTTGCTGTCAAAGGCAGCCGCCAACCTGTCCCAGTGTGTCCCTGTGCCCGTTGATGCATAGGATCCAGCTGATGGGCCAGATGTTTGCACAGTGCGCCACTCCTTTTAAGGTCAGCACAAAAGTGGTATGGGGGGGGGGGGGGCTCTCTGATCCTCCTTTCTTTGTACTTTAGGCCCACCGCTTCCTGGCATCTTGGCATCTCGTGGCACTGTGGGTAGGAGCATGGGTTAGTTTTCTGATGTGAGTGTGTGTGTTCGGATGTATCTGTCTTGCTCTTGTTTTGGTGGTTGCTGGGTGTTTTTTTTTCGGTCTTTAGATTTGACTCGAAGCGCTGTCGATTAAAAGTACCATTTTTGCGTTGGTTTTTGTTTTCTCTTCCGTAAAGGGGGGAGAGCCGAAGCGTCGACCTCTACTTCAACCCGCGGTTTTTAATTTTGTCCACGCGTGGGTCCTTCCCACGAACGGGAATGTTTCCGCTGAGTTACGTCTCGGGCGCCAGACGGCGGTAAGACGGACGTAAGCCAACTAACCATGTACCGTTCCTTTCACGCTAGGAGGCCCACGCCTCCAGTCCGCACCCACCGTTCCCTTACGTCCCTTACGCGTCTCCTGGTGGCTCTCCTCCAGCTGATACAGTACAGTATTTCCTGGTGGATGACCGTGCATATAGGTGGCTCCCGGAGGACCGGGGGGGGGGGGGGCAGGATGGGCAAACTCAGCAGAAAGTCCTGGTCCCGGGATCGTGGGTACATTGTTTTCCTCGTCTGACCTTGATTCCGGGCCCACTCCTGCATGTTTCCGTACGCATGGCAGAGTTCGGAGGGCTGCCAAAATCAGAGGCCAAACAGGGAAGAGAGGCCCCCTGCGATTCATACACACGCACGCGCACACACACACACACACACACACACACACACACACACACACACACACACACACACACACACACACACACACACACACACACACACACACACACACACACACACACACACACAGATGTGGGCATGTGCAAATACGCACTTGTACCGGTGCACAGATGCACACATGGAGGTGTGGACTGACACGCAAGCATTAAATACAGACACACACACACACACACACACACAGCCCCCTGGACCAAATCCAATCACAAAGGAAGGTGAACTTCAATGGAAAGAGTTGAGTCACTTCGAACCATGCGGACACCATTCGAGAATATAAGGTGAGAATTCATATAGGCTAACCTAGCTTCGGTCATTAGCCATCATCCATTTGTCATGATTTCTGAAGTCTGTCTTATGAGCGAGTCGATACTTTTTCGGGGGCATTTTCTTTCCGTTTAGCCGTGTGAATACATCACCCCGCGTTAGAAGCCATTTCCTGGCCGCTAACTCCGGTAACTCAAACTCATCTAGACACATGGCTGGACAGCTGAGTGGCTGAATCCGGAACCAGACCAGACCAGACCAGGCAGGCAGGCAGGCAGGCAGGCAGGCATGGCGACATGAATATGAATGACGGTAGGTGATAAACAGAGTGGGTCTTGGGGACGTGTGACTGGGTTTGTGTGACACATAGCCCTCACACCCCAGATGCGGAGGAGCGAGGGGAGGATGCCACTCAACGCGGTGGCATGGGAACAGCAGCCATCGGTGGCAGTGGACACCGCAGCAGAATGACTGGAGGGAAAAAAAATACAACTTAATAGGAAAGCCGAGATGTCGAGGGAAAAAATACGAATCAAAACGGTTCACATTCATTGAAAAGCACCAAACGCCATACAAAAACAACTCAAACTTTTACATATTAGTAATTGGTTCTACTAGTTTGAGACTTTCGCAATGAAATTTCGCTCAAATGTACGTTGGAAATGTGCAGTTGGATGACAATAAAGTCTGTCTAAGTCTAAGTCTGCTACTTTAAGTGTAGTTAAGTGTACTCCTTTAAGTAAGTTACGTTACCTTGGCGATGCCAAATCAACCGCATTTCTTTTCTTTGGAAAATCTGCACCGGCTAATCTAAACGTGAAAAGGCATTCAAAACGCGTGTAGGCTATTTCATTTCATGAGTCGGCCGCTCTCAAAGGGAAGAAAAATAAAATATAAAATGTAGTTATTAACCACGTTTTTTTTTTTTTTTTAATATTCCTTTCCAACGAGTTTATCTTCTGTTACAAAGCTGCCGGTTTTTGAATATCTTTCAATATCCAGACTGAATGAAAGGACGCACGGACTCTAAACAATGTTATGGGTTTTCGGGAGCCATGTGTGTTCATTGTTCTCCAACTTAGATTAGAGGAGAGAAAAGGGCTCGAGGATTTCTGGTGATTTACACACCTCGGCTAAAAAAAAAAAAAGAGAGAGAGAGGCAGAAATCTGCTTTTCTTCTCATCTGTATCAGCCTGCAACACCTTGGGCTGATAGGGGCTCAGAGGTAGCGCCGGACTCGAATGAAATTTTCCATGTGTTCGTGTGTGTGTGCGTGTGTGTGCGCGCGGGCGCGTTTGTGTGTGTGTGCGTGGGCGCGTTTGTGTGTGTGTGTGTGTGTGTGTGCATGTGTGTGTAGCTGAATTTCTGTGTCGATGAATGTCTATGTGAATGTGCAACATCGTGTATGCGTGTGTGTGTGTGCGTTTAGGTGTGTGTGCATGTCTTTTTTTTTGTACATGCGTGTGTTCATGCATGTGTGAGGTGTGTGCCGGTCTATATGTGCCTGTGTATTTATGTGTGCGTGTGCGAGCGTTCGCTCCTGCGCATGTGTGTGTATCCCTATGTGCAGGGTAGTGGTGCGGTGTGTGTGTGTGGGGGGGTGGGGGGGTATTTTCCAATCACTGCTCTGCCGGTTTCTCATTGTTCTGGGAAGCTGTTCACCATTCTGCACGATTAACAGCATTATCTGCCCCTCGCCCCGTCAGCCAGCCAGTCCTTGGGCCATTGTGTTCTCGTCAAGGGTGAGCGCTCCCTCCCCCCCCCCCCCCCCTCCCCCCTCCCCCCTTCCCCCGATGTCATTCAGCCCCCCCAGCCCCCCCCCCCCCCCCCCCTCCCGTCACCCGGGACAGGCTTGACTGGGCCCAGATGGGTCGTGCTGGCATTTTAGGCCCTTGCCCGCTGCCAGGGGGGGGGAGAGAGGGGGTGGAGGGTGAGGAGGAGGAGGGTGGGAGGGTGGAGGGGTGAGGAGGACGGGAAGGTGGCGGCGGTGGTGGGAGGATAAGTGGTCTCGGCGGCAGGCAACAGGCGGTAGACGAGATGGTCCCTGCTGCCCCGCACTCCACAACCCTGCTGGTCCTGAGGGCTGGCTGAGGAGGAGGAGGAGGAGGAGGAGGAGGAGGAGGAGGAGGCGCCGCTGAAGACGGCGACAGTTCCCTGGGGCTCACCTTTGACCTGAGCATGGAGATCCATCTGGTCAGTGGGCAGTTGGAGAGTCCGGCAGCGGTGACTAGATCACCTTTGGTAAACACACTCATCCCTCCCTCTGTCTCTCTCTCTCTCTCTCTCTCTCTCGCTCTCTCTCTCTCTCTCTCCCTCTCCTCCCACAATGTAGCAGTGACTCTCTGCCTCAGCCTGCCTGCCTGTCTGCCCTCTGTTTTTATTTTTGTATATTTTATAAACTCATTGCCCCAGCTTGTGAGTCCCCCCCCCCCCCCCCCCCCCCCGCCACCCAATGTCCCTGCTCTTAACCACTCTCTCCTATGTCCCGTAATTGACTCAGCTGTGGCCTTTGTGATATAATAACCAGTTTAGCCGGCAGAATGACATTTCACAGGCTCTGAGCCATCATAAAGCTAATTGTTCTAAAGAGGAGAAGGAGGCGTGGGGGGGGGGGGCAGGGGGGGGGGGGGGGGGGGGTGTTGCAGTTTGCGTGTCTGTGCGTGCAACTAACGATAAGAGGAGATTCATTTGTGCCGTATAGGCCAAACGGATGCTTAGAAGGGACTTTTATCTTGACATTGAGACTCGGCCGCTTTCTACTTTCTACTCTCTCTCTGTCTCTCTCTCTCTCTCTGTCTCTCTCTCTCTCTCTCCGTCTCTCTCACTGTGCTCTCTCTCTGCTCTCTCTCTCTCTCTCTCTCTCTGTCTCTGTCTCCCTCACTTTTCCCCCTTTTCCTCTCGCCCGTCACAAAGTCATTATTCAGTTTTATTCCGTTTTGATATAAAAGTGCATGCATGTTGCTATGAATTTTTTTGGGCTTTTTTTTTTCCCTTTCTTCTGCCAGACACCCTGCACAGCAAAGATAGGGTCTTTAAATTTGGGTCCGTAGCCTCTATTTCTCCTCTCCCTATCCTTCTGTGTGTGTGTGTGCATCTGTGTGTGTGTGTGTGTGTGTGCTGTATGTGTGCTCTGTGTGTGTGTGTGTGTGTGCATCTGTGTGTGTGTGTGTGCGTGTGTGTGTGTAAAACACTGAGATATGCAGGGAGGGGAGGGTGGGGGGGTGTTGGGGCTTTTTTTATGTGACGCAATTCAGGAGGTTTTGTTGTTGTTGTGTGTTGGTGTGCGCAGCGCCTCGGGCCCTGATCGGTGTCTATTTGAACATTAATGTGGAACAAATTCATAATTGTTTTAAACAAATAACCAATTAAGATACTGTTGGGTTTTTCTTTTTTGTATTTGTACCACGAATAGGAATTAAAATTAAAATGAACGTCTCAAAACGAGGCCGATGATATTCAAGTAAACGTTGCCTCTACGCCGTCAGCAGTCGCAGCTCCAGATGACTAATACATGGACTACATGGATGACTTATGTCAGCATACAATTAAGTGTGTCATCAGTAGTGTCTTATAGGTCATGCGTAGCAGTTAGCGGGTGAACCCAGCCGGTCTAACCTCCCTAACTGACGTCTTGTCTCGGTTTCGCGAGTCTCTTGCGGCGTCTGCATACAATTCGCGACAGGAACTTACTTTCCTGTCGGTGTCACTTTCGCAATATACCGGCGTAAAGGATGACACGAACGCTGGGCCGTCGCAAACGGAAATATACAAATGAATGTACAAATGGAAACCTCAACATCCGCCGTTAGCCCGGCGCTTTCGCTCGGCTCGGTCCGTCCCTTCCTCCTCCATGGGGGGTCCCCGGCTCCTGCTGTATTCAAATAGCAGACAGGTGATTGGTCAATTGGCACAACACCTGCCACACTTGTGTTTTAATCGGGTCCAGAGAGCCACGCCCCCTCCTGTCTCTCCCCACCCGACCTTCAGCATCTCTCTATTGAATATGTCCTATATCATATTGGGGGGGCCATCGTATTCCCAAGCTTGTGCCACAACTTTGGCCCTTGACAAGAAGATACAAAAAAAACAACATTTCGACAAAATGTCCAGCGCCAAACGTCCGAACGAGACCACAAAAACACCCCTATTACACACGACACGACAAAGACGTACCGTCCCGGTATACAACAATAAAAACCACTTCCCGCTTTGCTGTTTGCCGCCATTGTTGTCATCGGTTGTTGTTGTTGTTGTTGTCACCAGACCCGGCGCAGCGCAGACGCCGTCCCGCCTCCGAACGCTCAACAGCCAGTGGGATGTCTAGGTGCCATCATCAAGGTTTCCTCTGCTCTGTTCCTGTCACATCCCCCCCCCCCCCCCACACCCCCCCCTGCCGCCCCCCCCGCCTCCTCCAAAGGCCCACCCATCCAAGATGGCCTCTCCACTTCCCACTTAGAGAAATAGATGGAGTGTTTAAGTGTTTTTGTCGAGTCAAACGGCACCAGGCAGATGACTGCATTCCATTATCATAATTTACCCCCCCAGATCCCCTCCTTTGCAGGCTGCTCTGGTGTATCATCGGCACGTCTGGTCCCTGCCCTGTGGAGCCTGTGGTGCAGACTATAGGCAGGTGTGGCTCTGGAGGAATGCGTGTGTGTGTGTGTGTGTGTGTGTGTGTGTGTGCGCGCTTCCTGTTTACACGTCGAGA
>JAOPHQ010005062.1:0-12469 GCA_030340625.1 Merluccius polli
GGGGCTCATTCAGGTGATACATCGACACCAGCAGAAGGTCTGTAATTAAAAGCTTGTCTCTTCCGTTTCCTAGGTGGCTGAAAGTGGATAACTTTTTGAGATGATGCCTTCCTGGCTTAAATAAGCTCCACGCGCACCTTTACCTCCATCTCCCTACCTCCAAATACTGTGCATCACATTCATTCAGAATGGCTTTCTCCCCAGCGCATCACGTAGTGATCACCTACAGCCCAATTTGCCCAGTGACGACAACCGATTCTGTTAACTATAATTGCGGTTGTTCCTACGCGTCAAGTTGCCGTCAGCATGGTTACAGTAACACGCCGTAATGCATAATCGCATGACCGCCATGTCGCCTCTGTCATTGGCACGCTTCATAACCGGCTCCATCTGAATGGTAATGAGCCAGAGGGTGGGACATGGGTCGGTAATGGAATGTTCCCACAGATAATTTGTGGGAAGTAAATGGCTACACATGCATGCCCACACAATTGTATTTAGTTGCGTATGTAATGTCGGGGTCGGTTATATTACATTAAGGTACATGTGTTTGTATGGTTTGGGTGTGCATGGGAAATGCCCTGTATCTGTGTGTTAGTTATATATATTATATTAGATATATACTATAGATACTATATAGAAACGTTATAGATATTATGTTATACTTATTTTATTTGATAGTTGTGTGTGTTATAATATGTACGACTCTTCCCCCCCCCCCCCCCCCCCCCGTTTTCTGCTCGGCCACCTCTCCTGGCTCACCACTCCTCACAGGAGCTGGGAGACAGGGCAGATGCTGCTCGGGCACGAATCCTGTCTCTTCGGCACCGTAGGACAGCTGGGGCGACATCAGCTACGACCGCCTCGCAGGGCCACTGGGAAGATCCAGACCAAAGACAGTTGGGCCCTGGGATGGTGCTGACTCTGCCGGGTCCATCTCTTGCATTCATAACTACAGTCAGTGCCATCTTATGCCATTACAATGGCTTAAAGTATAACATAAGTAAGAACACAAATACAGCCAAACTGACTGACTGTTTGCCCGAGTGACTGCCTGGTGGTAATGTACAGCTAGAAATGTGCAGATCATTGGGCAGGGACTATATGATTAAAGCCCAGATGGACAAAGTTCTGGTGACCGAATGCCCTTAACTTTAATGATTAGCAGGGTCTAGTTGAAGTTCAATCAACAGAAAGCCATTACTCCAGAACCTTGTGAGTAACAAGGTAACAAGGTCAAAATAACAAACAGAAAATGGATATCTAGCTCAAGCCACGTTCAGTTTTTGTAAGTACAAGTAAGTAAATCTTTAGATCAAATTTGTTTTTCGACGCGACCCAAACTATGGGCTACACTTGCGTGCATACTGTTGTTCTATGGGGGAAACTAGCTTGTTGCTTGGGCAAACGGTAACCAGGGACCCTTTGTTTGTATGGGACAAACCAGAGCCACACTGTCAAGAACCAATTCAATTTCCTCCAACAGCCAGAGGAACAAGGGGAAATTCTATTTTAGGTAGTGTGTGTGTGTGTATGTGTGTGTGTGTGTGTGTGTGTGTGCTGTGTGTGTGTGTGCATGCGTGTGTGTAATATACTGACTTTGCAGTGCCATTTGTTTGCATAATATCAATTAATTTCCAATTAGCTCAGTGATTTTGCATTAGCCAATTTGTCTAGTCATTTTCCGCTTGAGAAGGACAAGGAGGACTTATTGCGCTTTCTATTTTACTGGATTGAAATTGTTAAGAATGGGAATTATTTGGGAATACACAGCCAGAAAGATTCATTACTCAATATAATGAATACGTATTTATATCTGATGAGATATGAACAAAAGGGACACATTGGGTCATCTAACTGTTAAAAAAAAAAAAAAAAAACGGTTATATTGTTATATTCAAACTTTAAATAAACTCACTTGAAAATGGACCCTTTGTGCTGTTGGTGACAACTGAGATTATTGTATTTTTGCGGAAGAGAAAATATCGGATATCTCATAACATAAACAATAACACAACCACTAGGCTACGTGGTCAGAAATCCTGAGTCAGGCCATTGCAGTCGCTGGGGGACAGCTTCCAGTTCAGACCAACAAGCGTGAGCAGATGAAGAGAAGCGGATGGGAGCTAAAGTCTTGTTTGAGTTGAGTGGAGGCCCTGAGGCCGTAGTGCTCTCATGGAGGATCAGAGTGGATGTGGTCTTAAGAGGCCAAAGTAGGTCAGATACTGAAGTCCTGATGAATGTAGCCTCAACCCTACAGTTACACCCCTGTCTCTTTCAGTCTCAGTTTGATCTGAATTATATATATATATATATATATATATATATATATATATATAATATATATATATATATATATATATATATCATATTATTTAGGAAGCACAGCAGATTGAAACAAAAAATAATGATTATAGGCTACTTTAAAAGAAATCTGACATGATAGATATTCACAATTGGTGATGTAATGGCACCTAATTTAACACAAACATCGATCCAAAATGCTTGATTGTAAAACCACAATACTATTGTGCAATCGCAAGGTAAGCTTGGGGATGTGTAATGTTGTTTTATTTAACGGGGAAGCATAAAGAGTTAAGGCTATTGTGCTTATCCATCATACCATCTACCCCACCTAAAGTCTCCTTTGCTCCAACTGCTCCAGCTCCCTAAGGTTTACCATGGTGACCAAGGAGGCAGCTGTCTCCGTGGCTAGAATTTAAAAGAGGGGGGGGGGGGGGGGGGGGGGGGGGGGGGGGGGGGGGGGGGGGGGGGGGGGGGGGGGGGGGGGGGGGGGGGGGGGGGGGGGGGGGGGGGGGGGGGGGGGGGGGGGGGGGGAGGTGTGTCCTACCACCGTAATATACGAAAAGTACAGTAGCACACAGACATGCACATGTGTCCATGGCGCCAAGGCGATCGTCACAAATGTAAACTAGATGGTGCATACACAGAAGTGTAAACAATCTTATTTTCTGTTCCCCTACGACCGGACCCCCCCCCCCCCCACACACACACACACACACAGGATGAGTCATTCTGTGTCTCCCTCTGATGGAAGAGAGAGAGGAGAGAGAGAGGGTAACAAGGGACGGCCAAAAGGATGTGTCCATCAATGTAACATGCTACCACATCCACCACCCCCACCACTACCACCCCCCCCACTGCCTGGTAACAACACATCACCACGCTGACACTTTTGGAGAGGCATGCATGGAAATATATGTCCCAACACTTTCCCAGATACGTACCAATAACTCACCTGTTGCAATACTTCACTTCTCTTGTATGATCAAGTGTCTTGGACTATGTCCACTCTTAAGGTGCGTTCAATTGAGACGCGGTGGGACGAAACGCACGTTTGAAACGCACACCCCCAAAGCTCAAAACTGTTGGACTGTACTGCAAATCTATTGGTCGATGCGTTACGTCATGCGGTGCGCCGGGTCAAAGTGGAAACAACTTCAACTTCAGAGCGAGTCCCCTCTGAGGCAACCGGGTCGCGAGGTCGGGCGCCTTCACGCTGTTTGTTGTGAAGCACAGTCAAGTTTTGCGGTATCAGCTCTTAAGTTGTAAACAATCTATGCTAAATGCTAATAACAGTCGGAAGAAACTAATTGAAATCCCACGTCCCTGTGGAGCGCTGACGTTGACTAATTGCATATGTACTTCATTATGTCCGCAACGCCAATGAGAAGGGACATACTGCTATGAAGTTATCATAAGCAGCGCTGGCACTCTGGCTGTAGAGATCCAGTTGGGTTTGGTAACACATCATCAAGACACAGCCAGCGCCTGAGAGGATGCTGAGGCGTGCCCACATCATTTCCATTGTCCATCCCCAATATGTGTTCCAAATATGCACCGTGTGTGTGTTTATGTGTGTGTGTGTGTGTGTGTGTGTGCATGTGTGTGTTCTGCCTATCTTTATTTAGATTTTTAGCAGCAAGTGTCCCTCCCCTGCTGCTCATACCCGAGAATATATTGAGTCAACCTCCAGAGACAAACCCTCTTCCTAAGTGAGGGGGGTTGTTGATACAAAACACCCACCAGTACACACACACACACAGTAAGGAGTGGGAGAGAAAGTGTTTATTGCTCAACATTATGACACCCAAGAGACCTCACCTCTACACAGTGCACACACACACACACACACACAGCTATCTATATGTAGAAGAAAATAAAACAGAAAGAAAAAAGTGATTTATAATACATGTTGAGTGTGTTGGAGGTGGGGGGTCGTGTGTTTTGTGTAGGGTGTGCAGCTATTGCTAGATCTAAGCAAGGACTGAGTAAGTAGGGTACACTGGGAGCTAGCTATCTTTTTGTACGTCAAACAGATAAAAAACAAAAACAAACACAGAAACATATGTTGTGCATAGCAGATATGCACATTTGTACTAAAACCATACATTACTACAACAAGGCCTTTATTAATGTTATGCAATCCTTTCTGATCACATGATCACACAGATACAACTCAGACATACGTCCTTTAGTCGAGATGTAATACCAGTTTACACCCTGATGCCACCAAAGCATTATATGTATTAAAGGAGACCTATTATACTGTTTTTGGCTTTTTCAAAACTGTTCCCTGAGGTCTTTACAAGAAGTTTGTGAAGTTTATATATTAATAACTCCTAAATCCAGCTTCTGTAGTGTGTGTCTGCTGCTCATTTTCTCCGCTCTGAAGAACAGGCTGTTTTGTGGGTGTGGGGATGTATGGTAATGAGCTCTGCTCTGATTGGCTGCCTCATTAGGAGGTTTGGGAGGCGGAGAGCAGAGCTCCCATGCTGCTGAAGGTAAACAAGCTGGACACGTCATTTACCGTAAAAATAGTAGGTTGTGCGCTGGAAAAAGAAGAACAATTTACAGTAAACATGGCGAAGACTCCGCGATTGTTGACCGGAGGGGGAGAGGTGCGCGATTGTTGACGGGGGGGGGGGGGGGGGGGGGGGGCAGTAATGACACCGCAAATACAGACGTTTATCATCTTTTTTTAAATATATATTTTTTAAGAGGCCCCTGATTGGCCGAGGCCCCGGGCTGAAGCCCAGGTAAGCCCGTGCATTAAGGCGCCACTGCCCAGACCTACGACCGACGGGGGGGGGGGGGGGGTCCGCCGGGCAGAGGACGCAGCCGTTCCGCAGCGCAGCCGTACCGCGGCGCTTACCTTCCTTGGTGGAAATCCGGTATAGACCCAGCTCCCAACCCAACTTTGAGAATAGATTAACGGCGATAATTATTTTATCGCGCGATAAGAGTCTCGCGTTATCGCAGCGCGTTAACGCCGATAACGGCCCACCACTAATAAAAAGTTTTAAAAAAAGAAGAAAGTTACGGAATATCAATACAATAATAATGTAAAACTAAACAGGGAAAAATAATGGAATATCACAAAATCTATATGTACATAATAAAAAATAAGTGAAAATAAAATAAGTAAAAAAATAAAATAACAAGTTACAAACAATCTATTCACACACGGTCTCAGTCGTTACAGGTTCATAGCAGACAGATGGTCTGGTGGTGCTGGGGCAGCCGGGGCAGCAGGGTCAGGGTGGTTATACCCATAGACATATATACGTAGACGCCTCATAGACTGACGCTGCCCGTTAGAGCTGACGTATCAGCGCGGCCGCCATCTTGTATGGGTCCCCAATGCGTCCCCAGTGCATTCATTTCTATGGAGGAAGGTGTATCCCCAACTACAATAATAAGCATAACTCCCCGAATTTTTACCGGATTTTCACACGGTTTGGTTTGTTACAAAACGGCAGAGATTTATTTATGATACAGGACGAATTAATATATATATATATATATATATTTAAATAATAAGAATTATTGTTCAATCTTACTTGTTAAAGGTAATCCCACGCGATCTGGTGTCAATACTGCGCCGTAAGCTGCACAACATACTGGCATAGCTTGCTCTCCCCGTTGACTCCTATGCTAGACTAGAGTGAGGAGACCCAACCAATATGCGGCGGCGCGCTGGGTTACGTTCCAGCACGTCATGAGGCGTCTATGTATATATGTCTATGGTTATACCGGCCTGTGGTGCTGCGGATACGCTGTCGAGATGTGTAGCCTAAAGGCAGGGAATGAAAAAGTTTGATGTATACATTATCTACAATATTTGATTTGTAGTCAAATCAGTAGTGATTGAAACTTAGTACAAGAATGAAGTTACCAGATAGAGTGCAAATATAAACATATACATTTTACATCTCATTAACCATTAAGTGTTTTTCATGTATGCAAGTCAAACCACAAGGCTTTTGTTTGCCTCTGTTTAACCCCCACCCCCCCCTCTCTCTCAACAGTTACTACATTGAAATCTGATACAAGGCTTTCGTATGTTTCTACTTTACCGAGCCCGGACCACTTTGGACATACTTAAAACATAAAACAGGACACTGGTCCCAACAAATAACTTTAAAAGATGTGTCCTGAGTCCAGTTTTAGTTGTCTTACTGCCCGTAGCTAAGACCGCTAGCTTGTTAGCTAACCAGCAGTGCAATCTACTAACTACACTAACTTGCAAATAATATCAAAACATAGTGATACTTACAGACTCACAGTTAGCAGACCGGTCACGTACAGTGGGAACTGCTCCATTTTTAACCTTCAATGGAGATGAATCCTGCTGTGAACTGGCCCTCGTTGCTGACACAGTCCGACATGAAGTGATGATCCACACACATACAACTGGGAGATAACTGTAGCCGGGACGTTGCCGTTATAAATGAATGAATCCACTCTGTCCTCCATCATGTCGGGAAAGAGTGGAGGGACCTGTTTTCCCCGCCTGCATCTTCCAACTACTGTGGGGTTGGGATCTGAACTTAGGACCTGTTGTCGTTGTAGCTTGCTAAGTTAGCTTATGTCTTGTGGCGCTGCCGGGAGCATTATGAGGACAGAGTAAATGGGCGTGGTTATTCACCTGGGTGTGAGTGGGTATTCACCTGGGTGGAAGTGGTTATTCACCTGGGTGGGGAGTGGTTATTCACCTGGGTGGGAGTGGTTATTTCACCCTGGGTGGGAGTGGTTATTCACCTGGGTGGGAGGTGGTTATCACCTGAGAGGGTTGGGATTATGTAAATGATGTCCCTTTATGATGTAATAATGCGGCACTTTTTTCGAAACAGCCTGTTTAATCGAGGGCTTTTTGAACAATTAAACTACAGAAAAAGTAGGTGACTTTTTTCGGCTAATAAAGTCTACGGTAACGTATGTAACACATGGAAGGGCCAGGAATAAGCCATTTTGCATAATCGGTCCCCCTTTAATCATTAATCATATTAAATGAACTAATGTACTAATCAGATGAAAAGGATATAGATGTCATGTGAGTGACGCTAGTCTCCGAGGACCTATCAGTACCTATCCTATTATCATGGTTATTCATTCAGAACATTTAAGTAATGCATGACTCAATATTACTTAATAACAGGAAATATGAAAAGCCATTATTACATTAATCAGTTCACTTATTTTTTGTATCAATATCTAAAAAAGAAAAGCACCTCCTTATGTAATACAAATGAATTAACAGACTATGCCACTGAGATGAATGCCATACACAGTATAAGGAACAGTACGTGTACCGGATGTGAGGATACCAGCTGAAACTGGCCCTGGAGGTCTCCAACTTTGTTGGCTTTAAACAAAAGGAGGGAACTCATTAAAACTCTTTGTTGGTCTATTGAAACGCACAGAATAATCCCAGAATAAAAACCCTAAGCGCCATGCATATTGATGTCACCATGCCGGACAGGGATAGTGGAGTAAACCCTGTTATTACACTGCGAAACAACAGTGAACTCTTTCCTGCCATGATCCCTGTTTAAAACGCCATTAAACCATGCAACACACGCACACGCACACACACACACAAACACACACACACTGCTTTAAATGCAGGGCTACCTCAGGTCCTCAGAAGCAGGTGTCAGATAAGTGTGTATTGGTTCCAGGTTCTCTCAGATAACAGCCTGGTCATTGTCAACCACGCCAGCCATGATGATGAACAGATGATGCCAGCCACACTCTCACTCCTCACAGGGCCACGGGGAGGGACGGACAAGCAAGGACTTCAAGTCAATTCGTCGTCAATCCTCCACCCCATTTGTTTTCCCCCTTTCATTACATTCATTTTTCTATTCTATTCTTTACTGCATTTTCTGAGTTCTAGTAATAATAGGAAACATTCAGGACGGGTGCCAACATCGGGGCCACGGAAAGTGTGTTGCAATTATGGCTATTAGTGGAGGATCAGAGCGGTTAGCCGGACCTTGAGGCGCACGAAGAGCAGTAAAGAGCAGTGGAACAACATCAAGGAGACCATAGTCCCTAGGGTCATCTGGAACCTTCCAGTGACCTCACTGCATCTCCGTTTACTCACCACGTTGGCCAGAAAACATTTTATCACAATGTCATTTTTTTTTTTATTCAGCTGAGTTTCAGAAGACTTTCTATTTTTCTATGTCGTACGTTTTTTTTTCCACCTCACATTCGTTTGCCCGTACATGATGTTGGAGCTCAACTACGAATGCGCGGGCGTTTAGGGACGCTCTCGTGACGCGTGCGTGAATAATGGATGCGTCACGTGTGCCATGGGACAGAGGGGAGCGAGTTTCGCTTTGAATATGAAATGAGTATGACACAGAGATCTCTCTGCCTCTCACACATGAGGAGCTGAAGAGACCGTGCTCATAGCACCTGGAGGGGCAATGGTGGCCAACTTGGGTACTGCACATGTCATCATTTTAAAAGAGCACCAAACCCCCCTGACCCCGCCTTCAAAAAAAATGCTTTCAGGGTTTTGTTAATTCTGGGACAGGGCTGCATCAAACCTCCATAGACAGGTGAGCGGGTAACCACATCAGCCTATAAGAAGTTATGCGTGCAATAGCTTGTTTAACCTATAGAGAGAGTCTTCCTTTAAAGAGGACGAGTCTCACAAAATACCCCTCTGTAAAATGTAAACATACTGTGTTGTAACCCTTTCTATAAATACCTGCTAGAGGTTTTGTACATGAAGTTACTTCTGAATGCACAGCACACAGAAGCCCATCCAATGTGGTTAGATACACTCTAATAGGGCTTATCTATGTGGGGCATGTGCTGGGTGCTGCTTCGCTTGTTCACAATTTTTTCATGGAAATGATCTTGAGATAACGTGACCCATTTATGCATTAACATCTACGCGGGTGGCAAATATTATTACACGTGATAGAGGTCAACACAAACCGAATCATAACAAGCGACAGGAGTGAAGAAAGAATGCCAGAGGAAATGAGGGACATAATGGAGGAGGAGAAAGGCAGGAGATGAAATTGCGGCATTCAACTGTGAGAGGCCATTACAAAAGCAGCAGAGATGGCAGCATATCAGCAATGCTGGATGTCAAGGATTGCTTTCTATGCTGACATACACACAGGAGTGCACATGTAAATACACACTTCTAGGTAAACAGGCATTTGTTTGAATGATATCATTTCACTACTTTTACTCATGCGCACTTGAAGATAGGGTGATCCGCTGTCCCTGTTTTCTGGGGACAGTTCCCCATTTCTGTTGGCCTGTCCCCGGCTGGGAGCTGACCCCGGAAATGTGTAAATTAGATTTTTTTTATATGAATAGATGAGAATAGATTACCGTAAATAGATTTTGAAATGGAAAAGGGTTTTAGCTTGCTGATGAATATTAATTTCTAGACAGTTGGTAATTAGTCTCGTGTCTATCTGATAGGCTGCGATGCGACCTCGCTACACAGGGGTCTACTTTATACCATAAGCAGGCAATGACGATCATAAACAATAGGCTATTAATACAAGGGATGTACTGCCAGTCTTTTACTTCAGTACTACATTTACCATGATACGAATACATTTTTTTTCTTTGGAAATAATAACCAATAATAATCAGATATGTTGATGATATATGGGCCACCAAACTACAAACACATTTTTAATTTTGAAATGTGGTCACCCTTACTTTAAGAGACATGCACACACACACACTTTTGAAAGCAAAAGTTTAAAATAAAATCTGCCAAGGAACCGGTGTTGAAGAAGACAATAAGTAAGAGGCGTTGGATGCTCGTGTGGGAATGAGGCAGCTAGCTAGCCCAATCAATAATATAATAATCGACATCATGTTCCATCTGAAGGCAGGTTAGCAGCTAGCAACCCCGTAGCTATACCATGGCCTCTTCTCACTTTAGCCACAACCAGGAGAAAAGAGAAGAGGAATGGAAGATAAAGAGGGGCACTGATGCATTAAAAAGACACACAGGCTTTTACAAACCCGCATTTACATTAAACGCTATAGCCCAGGTTACTGACGTTTAAGCCTAGGCGACATGGCTACTGCCTCAGTCCTCATCCAAGCCAAGCAATAATAAAAGTAGGCCTAGTCTTAAAACCAACATCAATTCCATCTGAAAATGGTTAGCAGCGAGCGTGGCCTTAGTATTGCATGGTTCTTCTCATTAGCCAAAGCCTTATTATGGGCCTGTGGACCCTAACACTAAACATACTATTCATCCAGGTAGAAAATATGGTTTCATTGTCCTAGGCAGCTGTGGAGGACCAGAGTGGAGCCATTTATTTCCCTACCTTCATTAACCGTTAATTCTTTCATTTGTATGTAGCCGTTTTTCTTTGTATCAAGCGTTGAAACCATCAGAGAGCTGACAATACCTTTTGATTAAAAGGCGGTTTGTCGAAAGCAGACTTACAAATATACACACGCAAACACACACTTGAAGTTTAAACATACGTTTCAACGTTTACTGACAAGAAAAGTGTGATATTCGGCCCCTATTCTGTCTGTTGAGGACTGAATGACACAACACTGTTGTGCTGTGGTTGGATGAGGCCATTTTGAATTACTTTGCTATTTATTTCAAGAGCTCTGCACAGTTATTATGGGCCACGTTTGTGGTACATCAAACATGGATAATAGTTCAACCCGCTGCAAATGAATCGATTAGTAAGTCAACAAAATTTTGTTAAGGTCATTTATCAAACATTTGCTGCTTGATGCTTAAAATTCAAATATTCGGTTCATGGATTATTATGAAATGAATCACTTTGTAGCCTATCTTGTAAATGATTGATCAAAAAAATGATTGTTAGATAATCGACTATTGAAAATAATTGTGAGGTGCAGCCATACATACGTGACCTCTCCTCTCTCTCCTCTCTCTCTCTCTCTCTCTCCTCTGCTGACCTTCAACATGCCAGACTTGCTGGCTCGGAGCTGGATGCCTCCAGACCATCACCCGTGCTAAGAGGACCTGGGAGAATAGACTAAAAGGTTACATATGAGAGAAAGAGAGAGAGAAAAAGAGAGAGAGAGAGAGAGTGTAGAAAAGGCTTCATGCTGGTAGCCAGGCCGTAGCTCTAATTAATGTGCGCGCAGCTTTAACTAATATGCGTGCACCCTTTGATCATGCAGGTTGCGCGTGACAGACAAAACACTCACAAACACAGTAGAATAGAAGGAAAAGTAAGGAAAAGTAAGTGTTCCAATGATGTTATAATGCACGTTTAGTTATACAATAGCGTTTATTCCTATACTTTAGTTAAGCGATTTGTTCTGTTTTAGTTTGACAAGTGTAAAACTAGAGCTAGCTTGTTAACTTACCTCAGGGACACTAGCCCTGTAGCAAAACCCCTTGTATAATTGGTTGTTGTAACTAGAAATATGAAGTTTCCTTCTCCAGATTGTTTAGTTATATATTGTGTGTTGTACCTATGTACCCATAGCCATGTTTAGGCATGTATTATGTGGTAATTCTCCCTGTTTAAATGAATACAGTCACTATTGTAACAGCATGCAGCCATGTCAAAGGGGGGTAGTTCGGGAATTTTGGTACATAGGACCTCATTTCCAAGTCAGCCAGTGTGTTATTTATCACTGGAGACGTTTTCAACAAATTAGTTGCACAGTTCGCTGGTGCCTAAGCTAGCGCAAGTCAACGGTAACGGACTCAGCCTGCCAATAAAAACAGTCTTACCCCACTCCACAGTACAGCCAAGGCAAATCAATTATAACACCAGACTATCAATGTAAATGTCTATGTTGGAAAGAATAATGTTAGAAATAAAACCAAACCTCACATTGCATGAATCATCGCAGTTTGAGGGACTAGTTTCTTCAGCAGCAGCGGAATTTACTTTGCTCAGGTTAGTTGTGCAAGTTCAGTGCGAGTTCTGAGCAATGACAGCGGCAGGTAAACAAACTATTATAGAGCCGGTAACCTACGTAATATCACTCGCCGCTGCCATAGCCTCCACCAGGAAGTATAACGCTGCTGCTGAGACACTCAAAAGTCCCTCAAAATGCAATGCCATGTACGGTTGGTTTTATTTCTAACATTATTCTTCAACATAGACATTTACATCGATAGTCTGGTGTTATAATTGATTTGCCTTGGGTGTGTACTGTG
>JAOPHQ010005063.1:5000-16928 GCA_030340625.1 Merluccius polli
CACGGCACTTAAATAAAATAAAATCAATCAATCAAAAATCAATCAATCAATATCGAAAGATAAAACACTGTTGAAGAAATGTACTTTAGTGACACCCCCTTACTCATTTATGATTATGAACTTCACAGACTGTGTGTGTGTGTGTGTGTGTGTGTGTGTGTGTGTGTGTGTGTGTGTGTGTGTGTGTGTGTGTGTGTGTGTGTGTGTGTGTGTGTGTGTGTGTGTGTGTGCGCGCGCGCGCGTGTTACATCTCAATGCACAATCATTGTGCGCTCCACAGTGGAACAAAGCGGTGGAGTTGGCCAAGAACCACAACATGAAGGAGATCAAATCCCTCCTGGCCAAGTACGCATCACATCTGCTGGAGAAGAACAAGACGCTGGAGACGGTGGAGCTCTACCGCAAAGCGCACCACTTCCTGGACGCTGCTAAGCTCATGTTCACGGTCCGGCAGGTTTTTAAATTCATCGCATTCTGTTGGGTTCTTTAGTAGAGCAATGCTTATAGAAAATGCAGTTATTATATTCCCTGAAAATCTTGCCGTTGAGAAATGTTCTGTGGCATGTGTGTGTGTGTGTGTGTGTGTGTGTGTGTGTGTGTGTGTGTGTGTGTGTGTGGTTGACGGCTGGTTTTAAGCAGCCTCACCTCTCCCGAGTCAGATTGATTAGACTGTGGGGGCGGGTGAGGCTGCTTAAATCCCAACACACACACACACGCCACATGTTCATTGTTCTTTTTCTATTTATGTATTATTTATTTAGATTAATATAATATTGTGTATTTAGAAATGATAACTCGTATTACAAAATTAGCACAAAAAAAAAACTTGTAGTCCTGAGGAAGAGTTGGTGAACTTCACCCTCTATGGAGCAGCACAGTCTTCTGCAGCTGATCTGTTGCTGCCTCCATCCTGTCCTGCCATTTACCTCCTCTAGTTTCCCTATTATTATATATTATTCTATATTCCTATTATTTCCCTGATTCTGTAAAATCCTTAAGGTTTTTCATTCAACCTTTCATTGTTGCTTACTTGGCATAAAAAGCAGAGCTAGCTGCAGTGCATGTGAGAAGCTAAAAAAGGGGCATGAGATTTAATTCTCTCACGGGGAAACTATTTCCAGATTGCAGACGAGGAGGCTAAGAAGAGGACCAGGCCGCTGAGGGTGAAGAAGCTGTACGTGTTGGCAGCACTGCTGGCAAACAGCCACCATGAGCAGGTCAAGACCTCCCAGCACACCAAGGCCAGGGGAACCAAGTCTGAGGTACACAGGAAGGTCCTGGGGTCACTGCAAGGTTTCCACCTGTTTCACCCCAAACTCCTTTTTTTGACTCCTTTTTTAGCTTTTTTTCCCAAAATTTGATTGAAGGTCATTAGATTTGTTCAAGGTACTGCAGATATTGCAGGTTGACTTAGATTCCTGAACTTTCAGAAATGATCGACTACCACAATCAGGTTTTCAGCACATTTCCTGTCAGGTAGCTGTATACCCTACAACATTACACATTCAAAATAAGAAACAAGTAAGGTATGTGTTAATAATAACAATAATTACATATATATAAAACCCACAAACATCTTTTATCGCGTGTTTTATCACTACTCTTTGCACCAAATGAATCCTCATTTTACCGGCTGAATGACTCATACATTCAGGACCAATGCTTCGCCAGCAGTCATACCAACAGTGAACTGATGCAGGACTAATAGTCACCGCCCACTGGGTTTTAGGCCACGTCTGCGCTGGACGGGCTCCTAGAGGAGGATGCCACGCCTGCAGACAACCGTGTGGTGGACACCGCGTGGCGCGGTGCCCAGGCCTACCACTTCTTCCTGCTGGCCCAGAGGCAGCTGATCGACGGATACACGGAGAACGCCATGCAGACCGGTATGTTGATCGTGGTGTGTGGGCATGTTATTGCAAACACTTTCAGTAAAGTACCCTTGAAACCGCGACCTGACCCTTGATCTACCGGTAGTTTTGCGTTTCCACCGCAAACAGCTATCCTAAAATGTAGGCGGGGTTCATAGCCACATAACTATCGTGACATCACATTCAATGTGAAAACGTAAAAACACAATGGAGGACACTGAATGTTTGGTGTTCGTTCTTCTTGGTATGTGGATGTTTATTACAACAAGGAGAAAGGAAAATAATTTGGCTGCATCATGGGGTGTTTATACAGGTAGTTGTCTCCATCGCAATCGATGGGATATTTAAAAATGGTTTGTGCATTGTCACAAAGTGACGACTCTGTTGACCAATCAACGGTCTGCAGTGTTTCGAGCTCCACCTTTAAGTCCCACGTCAGTGTGCTAGGAAGCTCACCAGATGGGGCGGCGAAAAACAGGATGGAACGGATATTCGTTGTACAATCTACAACTTTTTTACAACTACAGGCTTTAATGTATTACCATGGTGATGAGCCTGTGCAACATTAGAAGGCCTTCACTGTAAACTAATACTGTGACACTGATGATATAGTGTGGTTAGGCTTAAAGAGTAATGCGTGTTATAGTGAACGCTGTAAAAGAGTTTTAGTTTAGTTTAGGTTTAGTGAAGTGAGCAAATGGTTATAAAATGTTTTATCCAATTAGTTTCAGGAATAGGACTGAGGGATAGAAGTTCACTCAATCAGCAACCAGCTGGCAATAGTTAGGCCTGCAGCCTTGCTCATTTGCTAGCTTCCATAGCAAGGTGGTTATATTTATATTATTGCTTCTTATATTATCTACTATGCTAAATATTTTTTTGTCTTGCTATCTAAAAGCCTAAACCATGCTGCCTTTTTTTGGGATACAATGTGGAAGGATTTTAACCTTTAGGGGGCAGCAAACAACATGACTATGGTGTGTGGTTACGCTCAAACCCTCTCGTCACTCCTGACATGACCACCCGCAGCCCTTCACCTGCGGGACTACGAGGACATCATCCCGGCGGTGGAGATCTACTCCCTGCTGGCCGTCTGCTCGGCGGCCAGCCGGGCCTTCGCCACCTGCTCTCGGGCCTTCATCAAGCTGGAGTCCCTGGAGAGCCTGGGAGCAGAGCAGAGGCAGCTGTACGAGGACCTGGCGCTGGAGATCTTCACCAAGCACAGCCCCGAGGACAAGCGCCCGCTGGAGCTCCACAGCGCCCCCCAGGGGTGAGTCAGCGGTGGCCATTTCAAGCCACAATGCTTGAAATGAACGTTTTTGTTTCCTTTTTCTATTCTACATAAACGATACATGTGTGTGTGTATGTATGTGTAGTGTAATAATGTATCCACACTATCAAAAAACTAAACTACTTTAAACTAAATTTCTTATTGATAATGCAAAACAAATCAAGCGGGGCTGTTTGCGCCAACAAATCGCTCACCAAAATGTAGGTCAGGTGCTCGGGACCGGCACATGCTGGAAAAGGATCAACAGAATAACCTGAACCCTGTGGCCAAGAAAGTCTGCCAGGGAACAGAAGTATGCAATTATGTTACATGCCAGCGGATGAGCTGAATAGCCTAGTAATTAAGCAAAGTGTCTCTCTCTCTCTCTCCCTCTCCCTCTCCCTCCCTCTCCCTCTCCCTCCCTCTCCCTCTCTCTCTCTCTTACTGTCACTGTTTAACTTAAATCAGGAATGCTAACCCTCAATCCTCAAAGCTCTGTGGTTTCTCTGTAGATAGACACGTAGAGACGTGTCTCTCACATCCCACTCCTAGTATGTCCAGCGGTCCCATCATTTCTGACCAGCTGCTCTACATCTGTACCCTGACAGGACGGAGGGAAAGTTACCGACGTGCATCGTGACAGGACGCCCCATCCCAGAGTTTCAGTTCTGGATGTGCAGCGTGTGCAAACACTGCGCCATGGAGCAGGAGATCAGCAAATATAACTTCTGCCCGCTGTGCCACACCTCTCTGGCCTGAAGACATTTGTATCATTTTATTTATTACTCAATATTCGTGCTGTACTCTGGCTTGTTGACCGATGTTTCCAATTGGCATCCTCTCTTAAAGTCAGCCTTGAATTTAGCGTATGAGTTACATACTCAACCAGTTTTCTTGTGCATATAGGACTATATTTTTTTATTAAACATGGTTTATGACTTTCATTTTAAATGCTCACGGTTTCCTCTATCATTTCCGCTATTTTGTTGTTTTTGATGTGTTTCTGTTTGTAATGTGTTTGCAGTAGCCTACTTACATGTCGCCTATTTTTCTACTTGAGCACAATACATTGCTAACAAAATTAAATATGTTGTGCTGCCCTGCTTATTTTCTAGGTCTGCTAGTATTTCGAAGACAGTTTTCGAAATGAAAACGATAAATAAAACGTATGTTTTGTGTTATTCTCTCAGCCACTTGTAACGCTACACTAGCAAGTGTCTCACAAAACCAACCGTTTTTGTGGTCGATTTCTGCCCCCTGCTGGACAGAGGTTGTAATCGCATCGCAATCACAAGCCTCGTGAAGCCTACATAAAGAACCACATTCTGAACAGCTTGAACTAGGAACTATTAAAAACACTTATATGTGTGCAATTGACCGCACAGACTAACACCCGCCCACCAGGTAACTTGTCCTTATTGCATTTATATAGACCAGTATGGAAAAGTCATTATATCAGTGTATTGACTCATTTGATGAATGTTACATTTGAAAGTCTAGAAAAACAACAGTCTGCTTCCCTTGCATCCCATATCTCCCGCTGTGTTGAATACAAAGCACTTTAAATATGTAAAGCTACAGATGTAACTATTGAAGAGGTAAAGACTTAAATCATATCCCAAAACATATAATATCAAATGTGAGAAATAAGTGGATTTTAAAAGACCGCATGCGAAATATCAATAAAGATCATGCTGGACGCCAGGCTGTGTTTTTAGTGGGCCGGGATGCGGTGTGTTTTCGGGACTGGAGCTGGATGCCACAAGGAATCAAATAACCCAACATAACATAACATAATATCCTTTTTTTAGGCTCTGCCCAGCATGAAGCAGGATTCACGAACATAAATATGCAAGGTTAGGATGTAGAAGAAGGGGAAGGTTGTAGGTGACTTTTTGTAGGTGAAGAGTGCAATGTTTCTCCATGTTCTCAGAGGCATTCAAATGCCGCACTGCAAGGTGTGTCACAATTTCAATACCTTTTATTGTAGTCAAATTTAGATAGAATAGATATAGAAATGAATTACGTGTAGGATGAATATGCTAGGATTTCAAATGAACATTACATTTATGGCAGGTGTAAAAATAAGAGCAAAAGAAAGGAAACAAAGCCCACTACTGAATCAAAAATAAATAAATACATAGGCCTACTACTATTATGATATATAATATAATACTAATGCTTCATAACAGAATCATTGAACTGGTATATTTGTTTTGACCATGGTGTTAGATAAACTTCAACAGTAATACAAACAGATGTTTTTTTCTGTGCTATACTATATCATTATAATGACATTATAATGACATGTTATTCACAATGATCCCATTAAGCATGGCTTAGCAAGGCCAATTCTAATGGGCCTCACCTATACATCACCTTGATAACAATACAATACAGGACTTTGTCCAGGGTTTGGAGAGCGACAGCACCTTCCTGTTGCATCCCATGAGTATTGCACATGTTGTGTTGCTGAGCACATTGCTGTCTTATAGATTTCTCACCATCGCCCCTCCTATTGCCTCTCCAGATCACAATGTGCCCACCAACAGCACTTCATTCAAAGGGCAAACACTTGCCACTGTCTTGCCCTTTAAAAACAATGCAGATAATGTTGCAGTGAACAGGGCTTCAGCGTGTGCCAAATCAGTTGATTTATAGAGGGTATGTATGTACTTAGATACATACATGTATGTATGTATATATATATATATATATATATATATATATATATATATATATATATTATATATATATATATATATATATATATATATATATATATATATATATATATATATATATATGTATGCATGTATGTATGTATGTGTGTGTGTGTGTGTGTGTGTGTGTGTGTGTATGCGTGTGTGTGTGTGTATATGTATGCCCAGCCATTGTATTGTGTTTATGTAAAAGGGTTTCGTTGAATTGTTTCATTCATTGTTTTACCCACTGAATGATATATGTGCTGTAGTCCTTCTTCATGAAAGACTCCATCAGCAATATCTCTGGTCATCTTGAAAAACCCAAAGGACGGCTCAAGGTTTCTCTTTTATTTCTTTGAAAAATATTAAAGAAAGCTTTTTTTTTTCCTTCATCGAAGCCCATGCATCTCTGTACTTGGCTCACAAAGCCAATTTCCCATGAGTAAATCTTAAAGGCATTTACTGAAATTAATGTCTCTGCTTAAAAGCATCCATTCTCTTCTTATACTCATTAGTAAGTTGACAATGGTTATTATTTAGCTTTATAATGAACAGTAAGAAAGATACGAATATAATCAATGGGCCTCTGGTATCTTTAATTGGGCACATGGTCAGAATTCAATTTGTTTTTAACTACCCTTAACCATGTCTCCTTTTACTTGCTCAGAATACAAAGCATCTCCATGTAATACATTGCAGAAGTGACATATACTCACTCAATCAGATTGTGCTTAAAGAAAGAAAGAGGAAACATTGAAGGTTAGTGTAGGAAGTGTGCACTTGCATGTACGGCTTAAATTCTCCACATGCAGATACCGCGACGGCGGCATCAATTAGGATGCATGGCATACATGACAAGAGGGGGGGGCTCAGGCCTGCTCCAGGTCTATTAGTTACTCATAGACTGTATCTCTGACTCACACAGCACATTGTATATTATAATAAAGACGTTGCCACATAAGAAGGGCGCTTGAGGATTTACAGTAGGCCTACTTATTTGGCCGTGGTGTAACTTGCACATGCACGTATACTCAGCCCTGTAATTATTGTAGGCTATACTCTAAATAGGTTCATTTATAGAGGCCTATGTGATCTGTAGACCTACCTCTTAAAAGTAGCTAATGGATCGACATGTCAATCCATAATGTTGTAATGATAATAATAATAATAAGAAGAAGAAGAAGAAGAAGAAGAAGAAGATTTATAATAATAAGAATTATCATTATATTATTATTATTATTATTACTATTATTATTATTATTATTATTATTATTATTATTATTATTATTATTATTATTATTAACAGTAATACTACTACTACTACTACTACTAATACGAAATGGTACAATGGTCCTCCCTTTCCCTCAGGAGGAAATTTCATTTTTTAACGTTTATTGCTAAAGCTTTAATGGGTAAACTACCCCTATATATTTCAAATCTACTTACATATCAAAACAGTGTTTACAATACAAGGTCATCAAACAAAATACTATTAGTCACTCCTACAGCTAGGACAAAACTTGGTACTACATCCTTCTCCTCATATGCACCACTGGTTTGGAATGAACTCCAAAACACCTTGAACCTAGAGTCATTTCCATCTGTCAACACATTCAAAAATCTCTTAAAGTCAACTCTCACAGAACAGTGTAATTGTTTTTAACTTGTTTTTTTTAACCTGTTGCCTCTCTACTGTGTGAGTCTTGTTATTGTGTTTGTATGTCCATCGTCTTGTCTTTATAGTGTACCTGGTTGTATTGTATTGTATTGTATTGTTTTAAACACTTGTAACCTTCGCTCTCTCTTGGCCAGGACTCCCTGGAAGAAGAGTTACTGTAACTCAATGGGACCTTTCCTGGTTAAATAAAGGTTAAATAAATAAATAAAAATACTACTAATAATAATAATAAATATTCAAATTGCAAACAATAAAAAGAGGAGACATTGGAACAAGGTGGGTGTCTTTATCTCGGTCAGGTGTGTGGTCCAGACCAAGTGACCCAAAATACACCTGCCTCTTGCAGCCTCTATTGGTCCAGTGTCCATGGCAACACTGCAGGTCCCAGCCAGTAAAGGCATTTTATTCATTTACCTAGCTACCTGTGGCTCATCATTTCATCTCTGCTGTTGTGGTCATTGAACTGCTGCTAAAAGTCTATTCTATTAAGTCTTACAATTACAATCTCAACACTAAATAACTGTGACATAGCCTAGTATTACACAAGCGATGAACACAATTATGTGTTACAATAAAACTGATTACAAGTGTGTGCGTGCGTACAGACGCAACAGGAATGCTCTACTAAAATCCTTGCTGTACCGACACAGTGAGATATTGTTGTTTTACTTTCTATTGACACATGTACTTATTGTCGTCACTTTGGACAAAAGCGCCTGCTAAATTCTCTAAACGTAAATGTCAACGTAAATCAATTCACCAGGACAGACAATGGACTGGCCCAGTGGGGAAGAACTAGGTAATACCATAGACTGTATATAAAGACCTGTATGTATATAAAGATGTATATAAATATCTTTATATACAGTCTATGGGTAATACTAGTGAGAATGGAGGGAGGTGCGCCTGGCTCCATCTAGTGGTAACTGTACTGCACTGCACCAGTAAAGGACCACAAATACACGGACCTGTATGGACCCATTAGGCCTTCCCTACCGAGACTAGGGACATTATTTTTAGGTTTATAATTCAGAAATATATATATATATATAGTATCTCCCAAGGTTGGGGGAGACTATTTGATATAATAATAACACGGTGATATAATAATAATAATAATAATAATAATAATAATAATAATAATAATAATAATAATAATAATAATAATAATAATAATGATGATGATGATGATGATGATGATGATGATGATGATGGTGATGATGATGATGATGATGATGATGATAATAATAATAATAATAATAATGATATAATGAGGCTCCCCAGTTGAACTGGCTCTCAAGCTGCCTTGGTGGAAAAAGGGGAATCAACCAGTCAGTTTCCATGGCGACACAGGCGAGCGGCGGCACCCTGCTCCGCGTGCTGTTTGGTACAGGAAGTTTTCATCGTGGCTAGCCGCAGGCAGGCAGGGGCCGCAGGGGGCGTAGACATGGCCGCAGGGGGCGTGGCATCCTTCGTTGGTCCTGATATCCCACAATCCCTTGCGCCCGCTCCAACGAGAAGAAACCCAATGGCGAGCAACATCCCTGAGATATGTGGCACCCCTGAGAGGGAATGGCCACATTAATATTATTTCCTATAAAACATATGTGTTTATGGGTAGCACGTGTTACGAACGGGAGAAGTTTCCCGCACGGCCGCCATTACGGGCCGCGTTCGGTCACGTCAGGCGCTCGTTAATGAGAGCCGGTGCGCGTTATACACGTTGGAAACTACGAGTAACGTTTTGTATCTTTCCTGTAAAAATGTATTATGTATGTATGTATGTATGTATGTATGTATGTATGTATGTAGCCTATTATTATTATTATTATTATTATTATTATTATTATTATTATTATTATTATTAAAGGAGCTATATGTTAGAAATGTACTCAAAGTAATCATAAAATGACCCTAATATGTCACTAGACATTGAGGAATCATGTTAATTTCAAGTATTTATGTCAGACATAATAGTAGTCCAGCCAGAATATTTAATTTCAAACGCAATATTTCTGTGCCAGGAAAACTGTTTTGTTTTCATTTTGTGTTTTGGTCTGTTGCGCCACCTTCTGCCTAGCGTCCAATCGCGAAGTCAGTACTGTGTCGCCATCCGGGTTGCCAGATAGGCTGAGCTGCAGCCATTTACTGTATAAGGAAGGCTGCAGCTACAAATGTTTCGGGTCAGAAATGTCTGACGTTACTAAATGCATTCGTGAACATGTTTACATTGCACTATTAGCCTACCAAATATATTTTAGTTGGGTAATGAAAATGGTCCATGTTTCCACTGGAGTGAACTATTGCAGTATATCTTTAGAATTATATTTGGCTTATCGCCATTATTCAGTTTTTGCTAGAAAAACATGTTTGAAGCGAATCATTGCGTCGTTGCCTCATGGGCGTTTTCACGAAGTCAGTATCGTTTGCTCAATGACTGTATGTAAGGATTTCACACCATTGAGGGCCATTTACTGCACACCGACTGCAGTGTGGATGATAATAAAACAGCGGTCAGAGCTGGCGTGTGTGTCCGAGAGGGCTGCTCTATTCGGACACATTACTATGAAGCCCCGGTGACGGTGTGGGAGTGCGGATGATAATAAAACAGCGGTAACAGCGTGTGTGTGTCCGAGAGGGCTGCTCTATTCGGACACATTACTATGAAGCCCCGGTGACGGTGATGCAGTTGGTCAATATTATCAGGGATCTATGCAAGGCAAGTGTATTTGTATAGCACACTTCATACACAGAGGCAATTCTATGTTCTTTACCTAAATAAAAGCAAAGAACAGTATGTAAAACACTTGTCGTGGTTGCTCCTTCTAGTAGACGCAGTGTTGTGTTGAGTAATCCGGGAACGGGGAATCTGGCAACCGCTACTCTGGGGGGTAGGGGGAGGGAGTACCACGCTGTACAGTATTTACAACCTGGTTGCAATAACAGTTTTGGCCAGAGAGGTCGCAATCCTACATATAGCTCCTTTAAGTGAATTGTTATGTGAATATTTACAGTTATATTGAAAAGTGACTGAGTTGATTAGCCTGTGTAGCATAAGCACTCTGAGCCATTCTGTGTAGCTAACAGATGCACTTTAAGGGTTATTCCAACATGCTGGATTTTCATAATACACTGTAAATAGTGATTTCTACCAGTAAACTACTGAATGAGACAAACGTGATGTATTTACTGATACTGTTTATTGAATATAACTGTGTATGAAGATAAATGTGATGATGAGGGATACTGTAATAGCTTAAAGGGAACATATTGCGCTAAGGTTGTGGAATAGTTGAATGTAAGTGACGTGAACAAATAACCAGTTGAATTGTATAGTGAAGACTCATGTTTAGTGTTTACATGGCTTTTATTTTGTGTAAAATAAATCTGACTCAGACACTTTCTGGAGGAAAACGGATACGCATCGTGTAGTCATTACTCCACTCTTCACCTGCTTTTACAGGTAACATATTTGTCACCACGGTCCTCATCCTTGGGACCCGTAACATATATACAAATATAAAGTTGTATTTAATTTTTTTAACCTCAGATTTTTTTTTGTTTAGTCACTGAATATCCTTTCTATTTAGATGAATCTTGTACCGACTTTACTTTTGCAATGACTGACGCGCGTTTTAAATTTCGTGCATTTTCCATAACCGATAGCTTAAAGGAGAACTCCGGTGTAAACTGGTTCTGGGATGTTTAGTATGATAACGAGTTCCAACGTTACCATGGTGATTAAAGGAGAACTCCGGTGTAAACTGGTTCTGGGATGTTTAGTATGAGAACGAGTTCCAACGTTACCATGGTGATTAAAGGAGAACTCCGGTGTAAACTGGTTCTGGGATGTTTAGTATGATAACGAGTTCCAACGTTACCATGGTGATTAAAGGAGAACTCCGGTGTAAACTGGTTCTGGGATGTTTAGTATGAGAACGAGTTCGAACGTTCCATGGAGAGCAAAAAAAAAGCTGATATGAAGCGATGCTAAGTTTGCTGTTTCAAGCCGATTCTACCTTATCTATCGATAAGTTGATTGGCGATCTCGCGAACGCGAGCTCTGTGTTCTTCAATCGACTTATCAGCCTAAAAAAAAACACGGGTTGACGGGTGAACTACTGAAGGTATTGTGTGTATAAAATACACGTTTTAATAAACTATCTGTACACTTACGAAGTTGTCAATGCCTCGTTTTATATGTCCGGCCCTCATTACACTACCAAAGAAGTGTCAGGCTATTTCTATCCTTGTAAGTGCTTTAAAAAAGCGATTTATTTTTTACCAGGTGTGATGCCCTTAGCACTCAAACGTATTTAGCAGTTTGGTAGAATCGGTTAAAAACAGTGAACTTAGCTTTGCGTCGTATCGGCTTTTTTTTGCTCTCCATGGAACGTTGGAACT
>JAOPHQ010005064.1:0-17469 GCA_030340625.1 Merluccius polli
AACTCTGCTGCAAGACTTCGCAAACAATTGGTTGTAGAAGTTGATGTTAAGTTAGAAGTCATCCCAGCTCAGTTGGAATATAGTGACGTGTGTGTGTGTGTGTGTGTGTGTGTGTGTGTGTGTGTGTGTGCATGTGTGTGTGTGTGTGTGTGTGTGTGTGTGTGTAGTACATGCTTTGGTGGGCCGAGCTAAGGAAGATGGATGAGCCTGTTAAGAACCATATGCTGCTCTCCGCAGGCTCACACACACACACACACACACACACACACACACACACACACACACACACACACACACACACACACACACACACACACACACACACACACACACACACACACACACACACACACACACACACACACACACACACACACAAATATAGAACCCACGAGTCCATCCATTGCCTGGCAACCAAAAATCTGAGTTTCCAGGGAAACGGGTCTTCTAGTGATTCCAGTGGCGAAGCCGCTGGCCATGTGACAGACGAGACGCCGTCAGCTGACCGCCGAGACGCCGGCTGTCACATGGCCACTGAACAAGAAGAAGAGGAGGAAGTATGATTCTTTCTCCCAAAGGATGGCATGTTTGGAACGCCACACGGCGTGTCATCATGTGTCACATGATCCACGCTGAATGTGGCGGGGGTGGGGACAGCGTCGAGACCAGGGTGCTCAAGTCCCACCCGAACCGTACTGGGTTCGATTCCCAGTGGGATACAAGCGTCCCCTCCCTGTGTCATCCTGAAGAGGAAAGCAACGAGTGCATGGGGGAATTTACGAAAAGATAAGAATCAACTAATAATTTGATAATATTATCTGCAATATTTTCCATCTTATTGTACCAGAGAGGAAACATAATTATATAATTGTTTAATTTGTCTGTATTGGCTTTCAGAGAGAGAAATTGCCTGCATGACCTATCATATATATATATATATATATATATATATATATATATATATATATATATATATATATATATATATAATAACCTACATAAACAAAGCCATGTGACCTTTGTACTCTTATTGTTATTAATGTTCCCATTACTGTAACCGCACGGCCAAAACATTCAACATGTTATCAGTTCCTGTTCTTCAGATTAAATCCACCCAAACATTCTGACCAGAAGCACAGAAGCACAGAAACCGCATCAGAACCAACTGTGTTGATCCGGTTCTGTGCGCGTTGTCACCCAAAGATTGAGAGACGATAGTTTGGTCACTTATAGACTGCAGATAGAATCCGACAAAATCCTATTTGGTCAAACATTTCACCGATTCTGTCTCATGTCGGAACAAGAACAATATTTGCGAGGTGAACTTTTCACTTATCTCCCACCAAGACGCAGTCCGGGTCACATGTTCCACTCTCAACACATCTGTGGTGAGGTGTGTTTATGTGCAGCAGACGTGCAGGGTGCATGGCCGGTGCATGGCGGTGCATGGCCGGTGCACGCCGGTGCATGGCCGGTGCACGGTGGTGCATGGCCGGTGCATGCTGGTGCATGCTGGTGCACGGCTGGTGCATGGCGGTGCACGGCCGTTGCATGGCGGTGCACGACCGGTGCATGGCCGGTGCATGGTGGTGCACGGCCGGTGCATGGCGGTGCGTGACGGTGCACGGCCGGTGCATGGCGGTGCATGGCCGGTGCATGGCGGTGCATGGCCGGTGCATGCTGGTGCATGGCGGTGCACGGCCGGTGCATGCCGGTGCACGAGTGGTGCATGCCGGTGCACGGCCGGTGCATGCCGGTGCACGGCCGGTGCATGGCGGTGCACGGCCGGTGCATGGCGGTGCACGGCCGGTGCATGGCGGTGCACGGCCGGTGCATGGCGGTGCATGGCGGTGCATGGCGGTGCACGGCCGGTGCATGCCGGTGCATGGCCGGTGCATGGCGGTGCATGGCGGTGCATGGCCCAACAGGAGCCACCGCTGGCATCACTGTGTTTAGGGTCGTGTGTTTATAGGGTTAGATAGACGAGGCGATACAGAAAGGTTTATTATCACGATAATTACGGCTATTTTACACGAGAAATATCCAAAGGTCCATTACATTGAATGGTATCAGACTCAAACTAGTTTGACGTTTCAAATCTCATATTTGATCGTTTTAAGACTAACCTTAAAATAATTTAGACTAGAAAATGATATCTTCATTACATGACGATACAAAACCATTAGAAGACAATAAAGGATAATATTTGTCACTCAATCACACTGCACCAGTCAACGAACACAAGCCCTCCCCTAATGACAGAACCAAACCAGGTCCTCACCTGTCCAGAGAAGGGGGGTCTGCTTCCTGACCAGGCCACCTGTCCCGGGTTCAGCTGTCTGGAGATCTGTGCTAGATTCTGATTGGATGAGCCCGACGGCTGGATGTCGTTCACGCCCGGCACGTGGATCACAGAGGAACTGTACACACAAATATTCATCAATCCATCAGGGCTCCCGGTCTCCTTATCATATTCCAGGTATTATAACCGCTCTGTTCTCCCGGAGGTTCATATTTCACTCTATGAGCTGTCGGTAACGGCCACATAATCTCTGCTGAATAACGTAAAATCTGTATTATATAATATTCCTGTATTATTTATACATTTTAACTACGGTAGTTTAGCCTTAAAGGGTTTCAGTGACATGCGCCAGGTCCTTGCCCTGCCGGCCCCCAGGGGCCCCCAGACGTCTGCACATTCACGCACCCTTGGTGAACAGAAGTATGCAGAGCTCAAATATTATAAATGATTATGTTAGTGGAGTTGGTGTGACACATGGTAGTTAACTTTATGTTTTGGATTATTCTATTCAAAACCAAATGAATTTCCATTCATTTGGGACTTCAATATGCAATTTTCTTTTTAAAGATACGCCAATTACCTCCCCTCTCTCTCTCACATGCTCAAGTTATGAAGCAGTCGGTTTTGACTAAACTTCCATGTTATTCTTCTTTCATAATGCATACATCCTGTATTGATTCGAACGGACAACACGTATTTTGCTGTGTCTGGATTTAACAGAACGACAGCCAGGCCTGTTAACACGTTAGCCAACGACATCGGTGGAAATTAGTATCGCAACATACAGATTACGACGAAAGCTTACAAACGTGTTCAGCAATGTAAAGTCGTGTTTCATTCAGTGGCGGAAATGTCATTAAAATGTTCACTTACATCTCATCTACTCAGAAAGCACGGCTGGCTCGTTACCGCAGACAACTGTCAACTTGAAGTTGGTGACTAAACATCGCCCACATGAACGTTAAATGTTTTGTAGCGTAACTTTGCAATTTTCCATGACATGTTCTATCTTTATCCAGGACATTTGATTCATTTGGACATTTTCCAAATGTTTTCCAGGACTGGAAAACAAGTTTTCAAAATCCAGGTTTTCCAGGACACGTGGGAACCTTGATCTTTACATTTCAGAATAGCAATGACCTGATTTCTGATATTCAACCCTCAAAACAATATAACAAAACAACTAAAAACGACATTAATATTAATGTGAGACTTCAACACGGGACAAACACTTTGCATTTAGGTGACCTGCAGGCTCCCGCATCATTATCCCACCACACAAACTATCAGTCCAAACAAAGAGCTGCTGTTTGCTTTCCTAGTGAGACCAACGAACCAACACACATGGAAAACACATGACAGCCACATGTATGTACCACAGCCACATGTATGTACCTGAAGCTCTTCCCAGAGTGTCCCTGCTGGAAGGGGGACGTCTGAGAGTACAGCTGCTGTCCTCCAGCTGTTGAGGCAGGGACCATCATCTTCTTATCTCCGGCTACACACACACACACACACACAGGCAGGACACACGCATACATACACAAGACACACACAGACACACACACACACGCATACATACACAAGACACACACAGACACACACACACACATGCATACATACACAAGACACACACAGACACACGTTATGTTGTTTGAATCAAAAGCTGCTTAAAATCAGAGAAACAAACATGAGCAGCAGTGTTTTCATAAAGGGTCCGTGTCCGCCCACACGCACACGCAGCAACGAAACATGTGCCTCTGCCTCTTAATTAAATACATATAAAACTGTCCAATTCAGTTTGCACGTGAATGTCGCCTCAGGCATGCAATGATACTAAAAACATGTGTGCGTGTGTGCCTGCATGTGTATGCAGGCACGTATGTGAGTGTGTTTGCCTGTACTGTATGTGTGTGCGTGTGTATGTGTCTGTATGTGTGTGCGTGTGTATGTGTCTGTATGTGTGTGCGTCTGTATGCATATGTCCGTGTGTGTGTGTGTATGTGTCTGTATGTGTGTGCGTGTGTATGTGTCTGTATGTGTGTGCGTCTGTATGCATATGTCCATGTGTGCGTGTGTACGTGTCTGTATGTGTGTGCGTGTGTATGTATCTGTATGTGTGTGCGTGTGTACGTGTCTGTATGTGTGTGTGCGTGTGTATGTGTCTGTATGTGTGTGCGTGTGTATGTGTCTGTATGTGTGTGCGTGTGTACGTGTCTGTATGTGTGTGCGTGTGTATGTGTCTGTATGTGTGTGCGTCTGTATGCATATGTCCATGTGTGCGTGTGTATGTGTCTGTATGTGTGTGCGTGTGTATGTGTCTGTATATGTGTGCGTGTGTATGTGTCTGTATGTGTGTGCGTGTGTATGTGTCTGTATGTGTGTGCGTGTGTATGTGTCTGTATGTGTGTGCGTCTGTATGTGTGTGCGTCCGTCAGCGGGCGAAGCGGTTTGTGTTGCGTTTCATCGTACAGCCAGAGATGCCGCTGTACATCTCAGAGAAGCGCGGGTCTCTCTCCTGGGAGAACAGCGCCTCAGTCTTCTCAATGCTCTTCCCCGCCTCATGGACACCCCCCCCCACGCTGGTAACTGGCACCTGCAGACAGGGAGAGAGAGGGAGAGGGAGAGAGAGAGAGAGAGAGAGACAGAGAGAGACAGAGAGAGAGAGAGAGAGAGAGACAGAGAGACACAGAGAGAGAGAGAGACACAGAGAGAGAGAGAGAGACAGAGAGAGAGACAGAGAGAGAGAGACAGAGACAGAGACAGAGAGAGAGAGAGACAGAGAGAGAGAGACACAGGGAGAGAGAGAGAGACAGAGAGAGAGACAGAGAGAGACAGAGACAGAGACAGAGAGAGAGAGAGACAGAGAGAGAGAGACAGAGAGAGACAGAGAGAGAGAGAGAGAGAGACAGAGACAGACAGAGAGAGAGAGAGACAGAGAGAGAGAGACAGAGAGAGAGAGACACAGGGAGAGAGAGAGAGACAGAGAGAGAGACAGAGAGAGACAGAGACAGAGACAGAGAGAGAGAGAGACAGAGAGAGAGAGACAGAGAGAGACAGAGAGAGAGAGAGAGAGAGACAGAGACAGACAGAGAGAGAGAGAGACAGAGAGAGAGAGACACAGAGAGAGAGAGAGAGACAGAGAGAGACAGAGACAGAGAGAGAGAGAGACGGGTTTCATAACGAGATGAGAGGTCAGGGATGCATTGAATGTCGAAACGCGGGGGGGCACGTGCACGTGCACACGTACGCATGCACATGCACGTGCACACGTGCGCATGCACGTGCACGCCTACGCTCGTGTCAATTTGATCCACTTCCACATTGCGATGAATTGCATCATCAGCCCCATCCCCACGACGACCCATCTCCCGGGTTTAAATAGACGGCGGTCGAGTTTGCGTGGTGAAAAAACGCAAATCAAAAATAAAATCAAACACTAAAATAAGATTGTGACGTGGGATGGAAAATATGTTTGATTGAAAATACGGTAAGCGACGTGACTTTAAAATATGTTGGCGGTTAGGGAGGTTGTGGGCGGCGGCTGCGGTGGCGTGCACCGCTGGCGTTACCTGAGACAGATCGTACGCAGTCAGTCCGTCTCGCTGGTGGACCTCCAGCTCCGCCTGTTGCTGCTGCTGCAGCTGCCTGCACAGCAACACAAACACAGAAGAAGAACGGTCAGGAAGCGTCCGGCGCTGCTAGCACGTTAGCACGTTAGCTTCACCGTCGGTGGCATCCAGACACCGTGACAAAACCACCACATGGTATCGGCAGGTTTCAACCACTTCAATTTAACTTTTTTAATACCACTTGGAACACAATTTAATACCAATTTCACGGTCCATGGTATGTAGGTAAATGATAGTCCTAAACCTGGAATGGTTTTATAAGTGTACACACTTTTTTGTATTGTTTTGTTTATTGGTTCTAGTCAGCTTATCTCAGCAGTGCTGCTCGTCTGACAATAACAGTATCCTGCTGCATGCGCATGAACTTATCACACCAGTGCAGCGGCCAACACAGCTCAGGCATGCGATGGGAGGCAAATAAATATCCATCTCACATAAAATACATAATACAAAAAAGTTTGACATTTATTGGTTTGAGGTTGATTACGTTTCCTCTCCCGACAGTCGCAAGAAAAATGACCTACGCAAATGATATATTACCGCCTTTTAAGGCTTAAATTGACTGGTTGAATTTAAGACTTGTAATACCTCTGCGGTACTGATTAGATCATTAAAGGGGCGGAGAGTCCAGTAGTGGTTGAGCCAAAAGGTTCAAAACCCAATGTCTGCAATCTACCTGTAGGCATCCCTGAGCAAGATGCCTTGCCACCTATCTGCTCATTAATGACATGTCTTAAACATGCCTGGTAAATCACCTAATAGTAAATATATATTTGGCAATGAATAATATTAAATACTCAGTAGAAGGCTTCAATCCTATTGTCGCAAAATAACTAAGAGTCAGGGCAGTGTTTACATGAGGTGTGCACATGTTTCTCTGTAGTAAGCCTGCACAGCCCTACACAGTGCAACCTCACATCCCATGCAAACACACATCCCTGCTAATGCCGAGTGTGTGACCAGACCTTCTGGCAGACAGAGTGACATCGTATCTGTTGCAAACCATTAATCATGCACAGACAAATCTGTATTCATGACAATAGAGCAGAATTCAGCGTTTTCAATCAAGTCCCAAGTATTTGTTTTAAACAACAGACTAGCAAGTTACAAGTCACATGAACCAAAAACCATGCAATTGAAAATCCTCTTCACTGGAAATACAAAACATGCCAACAGCAGGTCAGTCTCAGTTAACAGTGATAACAGCATCACACGTATGACCACTGTGCCGAATCAAACACTATCAAACACATCTATCAGTCTGTTCCTTTGCCATTGTTATCTTAGTTATGTGTTACGCATTTATCCACCCCAACAAAGAGCGCCACTATTATGATGTCATACAAAAAAATACTTTAAAATGAATTTAAAAAAAAAAAAAATATATCTATATATATATATATATATATATATATGGCTTCATTTCTAAATCTCTGCAGCCTCTGTACCGGTTCTGTGCATAACATCCGTGTACAATAGAAATTCATGGGTTCAAACTGAACATACAAATACCATTTCTCCAATTGACTGGAGCAATAATATTTGATCTCTTATACAAGAAATTGCCTCAGATCATTTTTGGAAAGAAGTAATTCATTTTGCGCTCGTGTTCTGGCCCATTAGTAGCCTGGCAACTAAACACGCAGAATTACATCGAATCCATTTGGTTGCCATGCAAATTAAACTAATGTGCCCACTTATTTTCAAAGGCAGCCGCTGCTTTTTGTTTCGGTTGTTTTCATGTCTTTGAGGGTTTTCCGTGTCTCCCGCTTGGCTAGTTAGATCATCCATGGCTGTGTAAAAGCATCAGGTTTTAAAACCGTACTGAGTGGGCCACCGCACATCTCTCCGCCACGCAGCAACACAAACACGAAGAGCGCTTCCTGGCGCTCAGTAAGCCAGTTTCCACGGCTAGCCTAGAGCCAGCTCCTCCGACTGTAATGTGTAACATAAAACTCACACGCACACGCACACGCACACACACACACACACACGCACACGCACCCACTCCTGGCGTGACTATCCTCATCTGCACGTGATTTGTCTCAAAATGCAGACTATTCTGAACATTAAATCCCACTGCCGTCTGTCGCTCTTTTTTCTTCTTCTGCCGTGACAGCACTCACCTGCGTGCAAACACAATACAGAGTTGTGAAATGTGTTATTTCTGAGTGCCTCTGGGGGCCGAATGCACACCGCAAAGACACGCTGAGGATACGCTGAGGTGCGTGTGGCGCTGCGCTGCTGCTGCTGCTGCTGAGGATGATGAGGATGATGATGATGATGAGGCTGATGATGATGCGGTGCTAGCCTGTCCTGTTGTTACTGGCTGCCACTTCAACAGCAGCAGATAGATTTGGTTGCAGGCGTGTGGAGAGAGAAGCGTGGAGACGTCGCCTCGCTTTGCTTAAGCCGGACACTTGAAAAACAGGAGGATTAAGTGTTGTGCTTCTGGAATGGCTTCCATGAGGCATGGCTGTGTTTGTAGCCTTCGCAGATGTGGACGGCAGTCAGTCAGTCAGTGAGAGACAAAGAGACACACACACACACACACACACACACACACACACACACACAGATAAGGGGCCACTAACAGACCCACTGTACTATCATCAATTTACAGCCCATCGAATCAAGAAGCTTGGCTCAGAGGGGGGGGGGGGGGGGGGGGGGGGGGCTAATGGACAGCGACACAGTAATTGCAGTACTTGCGACCACAACAACCAAACGCACGCCGCTAAAAGTAAAACGTCCTTTTTAATTATTTGCACGGAACAGGAAAACATCGAACTGTAGATTGTGTTCCTCCTCCGCACGCGCCCAGTAGAGCAAACGCAAATGCCCCTCGAGATCGAGAGCAACTGTCATCTGAGGTAGGAAGCACACACACACACACACACACACACACACACACACACACACACACACACACACACACACACACACACACACACACACACACACACACACACACACACACACACAGCTGCAACAATTAGTCAAAAAATCGATTAACAGAAAATTAATAAAATTTAACTTTGATAATCGATTAATCGTTTAAAGGATCAGTGTGTAGAATTTAGTGCCATTTCATTTATCTTTAAGTACAAATGACAAACATTTGCTGCTTAATGTTGCAATTCAATTAAAATAATTGATTGATAGTTCAAGTTTGATGTTTCATTGATAATTATAAAAGGAATAGTTTAGTTTTTCTTGACTGCTTGTCAGACAAAGCTGCACACTTAAGATATCACTTTGGATATTTTATAGACTGAATGATTTATGAAGATGGGTTGTGTGTGATCCACAGCGCCGCTAGTGCTGCTGTTATTAATAATATAGTTATATCTAGTTATATATAGTTATATCTAATTATATCTAGTTATATCTAGTTATATCTAGTTATATACAGTTATATCTAATTATATATAGTTATATATAGTAATATATAGTTATATCTAGTTATATCTAATTATATCTAATTATATATAGCTATATCTAGTTATATCTAGTTATATATAGTAATATATAGTTATATCTAGTTATATATAGTTATATCTAGTTATATATAGTTATATATAGTTATATATAGTTATATCTAGTTATATCTAGTTATATCTAGTTATATATATAGTAATATATAGTTATATCTAGTTATATCTAGTTATATATAGTTATATCTAGCTATATCTAGTTATATCTAGTTATATCTAGTTATATCTAGTTATGTAAGGGATAATGCCCGACGAGGTGTCCATTATCAGAAGTTAATGGACGACGCGGAGGCGTGAACCGTCCGACGCGAAGCGTCCGCGAAGTCCATTAACTTCTGATAATGAACACCTCGAAGGGCATTATCCGCTTATACCATATGGTCACTTACAAAGAAAATAAATTAAGACCATTAATTAATATTTGCATGCGTTTTACAATCAAAATATAAAGTTGTTCACAAGCCATAATTTAGTTTCCCTGGTAACGCCTGAGGGTCTGACTAATACCTGGAACAATCATTACCCTCCGTAAGGTTCTTATAGTCCACTCCTCCAGTAAATAGGACCTTAGATACGACTCGGCAACGGAGGGATTCAGTCCTCAGCTATGAGCCACAGAGTGACGTAATGCACTGTACACCGGGAACCGCGACGGCCGATACTTTCAACATAAAGTGTACATATTTATAATTTGAAATGTGTCCCTTTACACCACAGATACTATGGGGTCTATACTTTCAGCATAAAGTGTACATATTTATAATTTGAAATGTGTCCCTTTACACCACAGATACTATGGGGTCTATACTTTCAACATAAAGTGTACATATTTATAATTTGAGATGTGTCCCTTTACACCACAGATACTATGGGGTCTATACTTTCAACATAAAGTGTACATATTTATAATTTGAAATGTGTCCCTTTACACCACAGATACTATGGGGTCTATACTTTCAACATAAAGTGTACATATTTATAATTTGAAATGTGTCCCTTTACACCACAGATACTATGGGGTCTATACTTTCAACATAAAGTGTACATATTTATAATTTGAAATGTGTCCCAGCCTTTACACCACAGATACTATGGGGTCTATAGCATATAACCGTTTTCTGATTACAGTTTAATGCATTTTTCACAATTTACCAGCTCTCGTTTTGAAGGCTGAACAGACAGTTTGACTGAAGTACTTAGTAGGTGTCCATATAGCAGAGCTAGCTCTGCATATAGCAGGGATTAATGGCCACCCTGCAGCAGCCAATCAGAATCGAGTATTCCCTCTCCGTTGCCATGGTTACCATCTAGCGTTTGAGCCAGCGCAGTAATCTAACTGTAATCAGGCAATTTGACCCGAACGTCTTTCCTAGGTGTACATTAACACTTTTTAACCTACACCCGCCAGCCAATCAGAATCCAGTATTCACCCAGACCATGGTATAAATATAGTTATATCTAGTTATATCTAGTTATATCTAATTATATCTAGTTATATATAGTAATATATAGTTATGTATAGTTATATCTAATTATATATAGTTATATATAGTAATATATAGTTATATCTAATTATATATAGTTATATATAGTAATATATAGTTATATCTAGTTATATATAGTTATATCTAATTATATATAGTTATATATAGTAATATATAGTTATATCTAATTATATATAGTTATATATAGTAATATATAGTTATATCTAGTTATATATAGTTATATCTAGTTATATCTAGTTATATCTAGTTATATATAGTTATATATAGTTATATCTCCATACTGCCGGCTGTTCCCTGGTGTTTCAGCACACACTGCAGTCTTTATGATGTGGAGTGAGCTGTAAATGCACATTGTGGACTGAGGAACGTACAAACCAGAAATCAGCGAATGAACAGCAGACGCTTCAGTGAGCTGCAGGAGGCGCCGCCGAGTTGCGCTCGTCTTAATTAAGTGCTGTTAACGGCAGCTTGAAGGGAGACAACACAGCGCATGGTTGCTAGGCGCCGTCATATCCACTACATCATCCCACAGGACATGCAGGCGGCCTGGGAACCGATCTGTCCGGCCCGCCTCCCGTTCCGACGGCCAATCACAGCCGTGTGTCCAGTGTGGGGCGTTTGATGCGATGACTGTACAGAGGAGCATTTCATTAACAACCAAGATGGCTGCCGCTGATGTGGAACGGTCCGTTGAGCGCAACACTATTAACCAAACTGACAGTTCACTATTAACCAAACTGACAGTTCACTATTAACCAAACTGACAGTTCACTATTAACCAAACTGACAGTTCACTATTAACCAAACTGACAGTTCACTATTAACCAAACTGACAGTTTACTATTAACCAAACTGACAGTTCACTATTAACCAAACTGACAGTTCACTATTAAACAAACTGACAGTTCACTATTAAACAAACTGACAGTTCACTTTCTCCAAAAGAACAAAACTTCAAACTGTTGTTGTTAAGAACGTTTGATTGCGTACTTCCGACAGAATTTGGTAAAAGTTACATTTACGTCACACATTTTGTTGCTCTGATTAGTTGTAAGGCCCTCCACCACCACCAGCATCTAGACACCATCAGTCACCTCCACCACCTCCACCTCCACCATCTAGACACCATCATAGTCTCCACCACCACCTCCACCATCTAGACACCATCATAGTCACCTCCACCACCACCTCCACCATCTAGACACCATCATAGCCACCTCCACCACCACCAGCATCTAGACACCATCAGTCACCTCCACCACCTCCACCTCCACCATCTAGACACCATCATAGTCACCTCCACCACCACCAGCATCTAGACACCATCTACACTGCTCATATGATGAATGGAGTTGCATTTCTTTTAACTACAGCCTCGTAAATCCAACCGCATCCTGCTGATACCGGGACTGTGGCTCTCGCCTCCACCACTAAGCGTGTGGACAGTGATGCGTGTATTATAATATAATAATAATAATAATATTATTATTATTATTATTATGTATTCATGCACACGTACAAAACAACACCAAAACAACAACAATGCAGAGTCAGAGAGAGAAAGGGACACACACACACACACACACACACACACACACACACACACACACACACACACACACACACACACACACACACACACACACACACACACACACACACACACACACACACACACACACACACACACACACACACACACACACACAGGGTTTACAGAGATGAGAATGTTTACACAGCGATGTGACGCTCCGGTCTCCTCATCTCCCATAGTGCCGGCAGAGCGAATACTGAGACCCCCCCCCCCTAAAAAACACAAAGCGCCTCATTAAATTATATACAAATGACAAGAGACGGCAACACACAAACCGAGGGAGGGAGATAGAGAGAGGGGGAGAGAGAGAGATGGGGAGAGGTAGAGAGAGGGAGAGAGATGGAGGGAGAGAGAGAGAGAGAGAGATGGGGGAGAGGGAGAGAGAGGGGGAGAGATGGAGGGAGAGAGAGAGATGGGGAGAGGGAGAGAGAGGGAGAGACATGGAGGGAGAGAGAGAGAGAGAGAGAGAGAGAGAGAGAGAGAGAGAGAGAGAGAGATGGAGGGAGAGAGAGAGAGAGAGAGAGAGAGACAGAGAGAGAGAGAGAGATGGGGAGAGGGAGAGAGAGGGAGGGAGATGGAGGGAGATAGCAAGAGAGAGGGAGAGAGAGTGAGGGGATACAAACAACGATCTGTCAATATCCATTTCCAATCTATCGTGAATCCGTGGTTTTCACAGGTGGAGTTCGCTGGAGGGTGGAAATCAATAGGATTGCAGAGAAGATAAGGGTGGCAACCTCTCTCTCCCTCTCTGTCTCTCTCCCTCTCTCTCTCTCTCCCTCTCTCTCTCTCCCTCTCTCCCTCTCTCTCCATCTCTCTCCCTCTCTCCCTCTCTCCTCTCTCTCCATCTCTCTCCATCTCTCCCTCTCTCCATCTCTCTCTCTCCCTCTCTCCCTCTCTCTCCCTCTCTCCTCTCTCTCCATCTCTCTCCCTCTCTCCTCTCTCTCCCCTCTCTCCCTCTCTCTCCTCTCTCTCCTCTCTCCCTCTCTCTCTCCCTCTCTCCCTCTCTCCTCTCTCTCCATCTCTCTCCATCTCTCCCTCTCTCTCTCTCTCTCCCCATCTCTCCCTCTCTCCATCCCTCTCCCTCTCTCTCTCTCTCCCCCCCTCTCCCTCCCTCCCTCCCTCCCTCCCTGTGGTAAGAGCCTCAACAGGGGCACCACTGCCCCCTGCTGCCGCTCACGGCTGCGTGTCGCTGGGCGGTGTTGCGGTGCGCAGCGTACTGTCAAATTAATTCTGTCTTCTGCAGGTTTCATTAAATTCACGGCGGCCATTAGTCGCCATGGAAACCACTCTGAGAACGAATGAACATCCGTGTGAAAGAATTATCCTTTCCAGTTTTCATTTGGATAATGTTCTTCTTTTAGTGGTCAAGGTTGGGTTAAACTTTAGACAAAAAAGATCAAGTACCAATAGTATGAAGACTAGGGTGGGAAAAAATAATAAATAATAAATAAAATAAATCGATGCACTTACGCATCGTGTTTTTTTTAACAATTTGTTAATCCATTTTTTAATGCCTGAATTGATCAAAAATATTCAATCATGTAACCTTCCCTTAAACCCTCCCAGTATAGCAATGATGCTGCTGACATCAAAGTCAAGAAGAAGAAGTTTTTATGCCTCATGATATACAGCCTCTCGTAGCGTATGATTCTTCCCATGGTGTTGAAACGCAAACAAAAATAATTAATGAAGCAATAAATCATTATATCAAATTGCAATATCTGTAGAATTGCAATTAGCAAAACATATCGAAGTATAGTGAAGTATAGTGAAGTATAGTGAAATATAGTGATAGTATAGTGAAGTATAGTGAAGTATAGTGATAGTATAGTGAAGTATAGTGAAGTATAGTGATAGTATAGTGAAGTATAGTGATAGTATAGTGAAGTATAGTGAAGTATAGTGAAGTATAGTGAGTATAGTGAAGTATAGTGATAGTATAGTGAAGTATAGTGAAGTATAGTGAAGTATAGTGAAGTATAGTGATAGTATAGTGAAGTATAGTGAAGTATAGTGATAGTATAGTGAAGTATAGTGAGTATAGTGAAGTATAGTGAGTATAGTGAAGTATAGTGAGTATAGTGAAGTATAGTGAAGTATAGTGAGTATAGTGAAGTATAGTGAAGTATAGTGAAGTATAGTGAAGTATAGTGAGTATCGAATGGGGCGGTAAGAGTATTGTCCCTAATGAATACAACTTTTTCTTTTTTTTTCTTTATGCACATATTTCAAATACTGCATTTCTTTTTATAGCCTACTAATGCAGTATCACAATACGGCAGCGTCACGATACGGCAGTGTCACGATACGGCAGTATCACAATACGGCAGTGTCACAATACGGCAGTGTCACAATACGGCAGCGTCACAATACGGCAGTATCACAATACGGCAGCGTCACGATACGGCAGTATCACAATACGGCAGTGTCACAATACGGCAGTGTCACAATACGGCAGTATCACGATACGGCAGTGTCACAATACGGCAGTGTCACAATACGGCAGTGTCACAATACGGCAGTATCACGATACGGCAGTGTCACAATACGGCAGTGTCACAATACGGCAGTGTCACGATACGGCAGTATCACGTTATGGCAGTATCACGATGCTAACCAACGTCTCTAACCAATACTATTGACTTCCTTCCTGGGACTGGTAAATGCGCCCAGGCTTTCACTTAGCACCTTGTTAGCAGCACGCAGATCAATAAAAGTGGGTCAATATTATAGCGGCACCGCGAGGAGCGAGGGCACCGCGAGGAGCGAGGGCACCGCGAGGAGCGAGGGCACCGCGAGGAGCGAGAGGAGCGAGGGCACCGCGAGGAGCGAGGGCACCGCGAGGAGCGAGGGCACCGCGAGGAGCGAGGGCACCGCGAGGAGCGAGGGCACCGCGAGGAGCGAGAGGAGCGAGGGCACCGCGAGGAGCGAGGGCACCGCGAGGAGCGAGGGGCACCGCGAGGAGCGAGGGCACCGCGAGGAGCGAGGGCACCGCGAGGAGCGAGGGCACCGCGAGGAGCGAGGGCACCGCGAGGAGCGAGGGCACCGCGAGGAGCGAGGGCACCGCGAGGAGCGAGGGCACCGCGAGGAGCGAGGGCACCGCGAGGAGCGAGGGCACCGCGAGGAGCGAGGGCAGCGCGAGGAGCGAGGGCACCGCGAGGAGCGAGAGGAGCGAGGGCACCGCGAGGAGCGAGAGGAGCGAGGGCACCGCGAGGAGCGAGGGCACCGCGAGGAGCGAGGGCAGCGAGGGCACCGCGAGGAGCGAGGGCACCGCGAGGAGCGAGGGCACCGCGAGGAGCGAGGGCACCGCGAGGAGCGAGGGCACCGCGAGGAGCGAGGGCAGCGCGAGGAGCGAGGGCACCGCGAGGAGCGAGAGGAGCGAGGGCACCGCGAGGAGCGAGGGCACCGCGAGGAGCGAGGGCAGCGCGAGGAGCGAGGGCACCGCGAGGAGCGAGGGCGCCGCGAGGAGCGAGGGCACCGCGAGGAGCGAGGGCAGCGCGAGGAGCGAGGGCACCGCGAGGAGCGAGAGGAGCGAGGGCACCGCGAGGAGCGAGGGCAGCGCGAGGAGCGAGGGCACCGCGAGGAGCGAGGGCACCGCGAGGAGCGAGGGCACCGCGAGGAGCGAGGGCACCGCGAGGAGCGAGGGCACCGCGAGGAGCGAGGGCAGCGCGAGGAGCGAGAGGAGCGAGGGCACCGCGAGGAGCGAGGGCACCGCGAGGAGCGAGGGCACCGCGAGGAGCGAGGGCACCGCGAGGAGCGAGGGCACCGCGAGGAGCGAGGGCACCGCGAGGAGCGAGGGCACCGCGAGGAGCGAGGGCACCGCGAGGAGCGAGGGCACCGCGAGGAGCGAGGGCACCGCGAGGAGCGAGGGCAGCGCGAGGAGCGAGGGCACCGCGAGGAGCGAGAGGAGCGAGGGCACCGCGAGGAGCGAGAGGAGCGAGGGCACCGCGAGGAGCGAGGGCACCGCGAGGAGCGAGGGCAGCGAGGGCACCGCGAGGAGCGAGGGCACCGCGAGGAGCGAGGGCACCGCGAGGAGCGAGGGCACCGCGAGGAGCGAGGGCACCGCGAGGAGCGAGGGCAGCGCGAGGAGCGAGGGCACCGCGAGGAGCGAGAGGAGCGAGGGCACCGCGAGGAGCGAGGGGCACCGCGAGGAGCGGAGGGCAGCGCGAGGAGCGAGGGCACCGCGAGGAGCGAGGGCGCCGCGAGGAGCGAGGGCACCGCGAGGAGCGAGGGGCAGCGCGAGGAGCGAGGGCACCGCGAGGAGCGAGAGGAGCGAGGGGCACCGCGAGGAGCGAGGGCACGCGAGGAGCGAGGGCACCGCGAGAGCGAGGGCAGCGCGAGGATGCGAGGTCGCACCGCGAGGAGCTAGGGCACCGCGAGGAGCGAGGCACCGCTAGGAGCGAGGGCACCGCGAGGAGCGAGGGCAGCGGCGAGTGAGTCGAGTGACGAGGGCACCGCGAGGAGCGAGGGTCACCGCGAGGATCGAGGGCACCGCGAGGAGCGATGGCATCGCTAGGTAGCGAGGGCTCCCGCGAGGAGCGAGGCACCAGCGAGGAGCGAGGGCACCGACGAGTGAGCTGAGGGGGCACCGGTGCGAGTAGCGAGGGCACCGTCGAGGAGCGAGGGCAACCTCGAGCGATCGAGGGCACCGTGAGCGAGGGGCCAACCGCGAGGAGCGAGGTCAACCGCGAGGAGCGAGGGCAACAGCGATGAGCGGATGTGGCAACCCTGCGAGGAGCAAGGGAAGAGGGCACCGCGAGGAGCGAGGGCAAGCGCGAGGAGCGTAGGGCACCGTGCGAGGTAGCGAGGGCAGCGCGAGGAGCGAGGGCAACCGCCGAGAGCGAGGGCCCCGCGCGTCGCGAGGGCACCGCGAGGAGCGAAGGGCACCGCGAGGAGCGTAGGGCACCGCGCGAGGAGCGAGGGCACCGCGAGGACGAGG